>CAHIKZ030000007.1:210000-472500 GCA_903632075.3 Acanthosepion pharaonis | reverse complement strand
TTTTAAAATATAGTGGGAAAAGGAATAGAAGAAAAAGAAAAACCCCTTACTTGCAGGTGAGACATATCTTACAATCTGGACACTGCCATCCAGCTCGGACAGCAGATCTAACTTCTACAACCGGATGTAGACAGTTGCCATGATAGTGATTACCACAAGTGGTACAGAACAGCAAAGACGAATTGCCAGTCCATTTGTTGCATTGAATACAGAGAGCCTGTTGTCCAGCTGTAACAAAAAAAAAAATTAAATTAAAGAGAAAGAATGCAATGTTAACTTATTAAACACAAAGATTTATTAATTCTTCCATTTAAAAAATGTTACATTCAAAAAGAGAGAATTTTATATGATACTACACTACCAGTGACCAGTTAGGTCATTGACAGTTCAGATTATAAAGCATTGAAATTGAGTTTAACATAAAATATTGTCTGTTTGAAGAACATTGAAATAAAAGATAAACAACTCATATTTTTAAATCTTATTCACTTTAAATATTTTTTAAATATGGCAGAAAATATTTTTTTAAATATTTAAACTATTGTTTGTTTAAAGAAAGCCGAAATATAAATAAGCATGCACAAAATCTCAGAGGTGGAAAGAGAGAGAGAGAGAGAGGTGGAAAGCGGACATAAATGGTTACATTTATGCCCACAATCCAGATGTTAAATTAGGTCACCATCTGAGACGAAGACACACCATTTCCTTCTCTCCCTACTTCCTACACAATAAATTTACATCTTTCTTGCAAACACTCTCTATATATGACTTCTGGCAAACACACAAGCATACAAAGTTCACAGAGTTTTATAATAATAAAGATTACTTCTTTGATAAAATAAATATATGCATTTACATCAGAGCCAGAAAACCAGTCTTGGTTTTTATAATTGCAACATTTCAGTCACTGGTAACCTTGGGCCTTTTCCAAGTATCTGTCATACTCAGTAAACTAAGAATTCTTTAACAAAACTCTTAATTCAATCAACATGGGTATATTGTTCTCATTCCACTTGCAGTGGTTAGGAGAGATAACTCATCTCAGTTATTAATCTCCAGCTTTTTTGCCTCATATGTCATTTGATACATTGGTTGAAACATGAAGTTGTGAGCTCAATATCCTGGGTCAAGTAGTATGGAAAAGTTATATACATTGGTTCAGTAAAAGATCTGGGCAAGTAATATAAAAGGCACAGAGACTAAAAGAGTATTAAGTAATATGAGTTATCTGCCCTGAGCATGGAAAGAGGAATAAGAACACTCACCCCATAGAGTGAATAAAAGGTTTGGCTAAAACTTCCAAAGTTACCTTGTACAACTGTCAAAATGTTGTAAGGTTAACAGTCAAGATTAGTTTCCTTGTTTGACTGTAAAGGGATATTATAATAACACTAATAATGATAATTCCTCATTTAAAAAATTCTGACATAAATTAAACAAAAAAAATAAAACCAAACAGATGAAAAATAGAGAAATTAAACTCAAGTTCAATATTGTAAAGTGTACAGTTGAGCTAATACTCACCAATGGTCTCTGCTTGGTCAATGTGATCTGGGCAGAGCAATGAGGGCCCCTTGATATCCTAAAAGAAATTTTTAAATATACATTTTTTTTTGTTAAATTATTTCATGATATTTTTGCACAAAGCTAGTTTCAGAGTCAAGATCAGAATCAATTTTTGCTGGAGGTGGTAAAATTTACCAACTCCAATATAAAAACTCACAATATTTATAAAAACTTGTTTTTAATTATAATTAGCAATATATTTTGATAATAAAAATAATTGAAATTTGCTTGAAAATTTTTTTTTAAAACAAATTCAAACCACCACATTTTCTATGATTTGTGAATTTCAGTGTAACTCAAAATGAAAAACATTTTGTGTCAGCATTATTAAAATAAATTTGCCATTTACATAAAAAAGCAGACTTGAGGAAACGAATGTGGTTGGATGGTGGGAACATCACAAACAGAACATATGAGCAATGAAGAAGTTTTAAGGAAAATGGAAACAAGGTACATTACTCAGTCAAAATTTCTGCAACATATGAGGAAAGAGAGCTTGGAGAATTTGACACTTGCATGAAGGTAGGAGGGGCAGATGGACACATTAAGTAACCTACCTAATGGGCTTGTGTAATTGGATGGTAGAATAGAAACTAGGATGGATAGTAAAAAGATAAACATTACTTAAAGCTACAAAGGATAGGAAGTTGTAAAGAGCCATGATCACCCACGTCATGAAGAGACATGACACATTAAAGATTTACATCAGATTTGGAGCCAGACAATACAAAAATTGAGGAATCAGTGTAGAATGTTTGATGTACTAAAATGTAAAATAATGAAACCTTGCTGCCAATCTAGTACTGCACTTAAATTCATAGTCTAGGTACCATAGTGCAAAGTTCATCTGAACAATTATCATGAAAATAATTACAAAAAAGGCACAGGAAGTTACATTATGGTGGTGGGAAAATGACTGAAGTTGAGATGCCAGATCAGGACCAATAACATCACAGATTCTTTTGTATTTTTCCAAGAAACTCTAAATAAATACATAAGAAAGCACCAGACCAGGTGTGGCAACAATATTTAAAGTATGGACAAATGGTAGACATATAAATATGTATGACACAGTGAACAAACTTTCTTAGTAGCAGACTTAGTAATTGATTCAGTGTAATCTTTCCAATTCATGTCGGCAGAAAACATTAGCCTGAAAAGGTGCAATGACTCACTCTCCCGGAGGTTAGCATCAGCCATGTTGATAGAAGGCACAAAAGGTTCTCTCAGATGATTAAAAGAGAGCAGTTTTGTCTTAGAAGCATTAAAATTAACAAGCTGTTTCTTGCACCAGTTAACAACTTATTGGAGGTCATTTTTTAGATCAGTTGTCAATTTGACCTCTTTAAACTTACCATTAAGACAGGAGTAAATAATAGTGTCAGCAGCATAAATATGATTCACTAACATCAAGAAGGTTGTTAATGAAAATTAGGACAACATATGTTCAGGGATAGAACCCTGCATCAATGCAAAAAGACTTAAAAGATTGGCCATTCAAGACAACTTTCATTTTGTGATGTGATAAAGATGGAATCAGATGAAAAATTTGTCCAGAAATACTATGACCTTTCAGCTTGTGAAGACCAGCATGCCAAACCCTGTCAAATGCCTTCAAGATATCCAAAGAAACAGCCTAAGCTTTATCATCCTCATCTAAAGCTTGATAGCAATAACCATTAATACATCAGCAGGTGACCTAGAGAAGAAAAAGTCATATTGCTTATCTGTGAAGTGAGTTTCTTAACCAATTCAGAGTTGATTAGAGCATTTAGAACTTTGCAAAGAGAGATAAAAGACCAATAGGTCAATAAAAGGACCTGGTGATTTGTAGAGGTTCTTAACACAGCTGTTTGAGGTTTCCTACAGACCCACTGAACTTAAATAAAGTCAATTCAGGTTTCCTATGGTAAAAATTTTCTTTCCCAAGTGAAAATCATCACAAAAATAGCAAAAGTCATTTTGTCACAGCTTATTTTCTCTCAAAATATGGGTTTTCATACTTTTTTAGGGTAAAATATTGAAAAATGACTGTTTTATCATCACCTAAAACGAATATCAAGGAAACTTTTGATCTGAACCCCATGAAACTAGGTATTTTCTGAAAGCAAAAGATATATTCTTTCATTTAAAAGTAAAATTAGCTGGTGTAAATGACTCAAAAATTTTTTCAGTGGGTAAAATGTGAAAAAATAGTGAAAATTTTGCATTTTTTTTGTTCTAAACAAATATTTCCCCCATTAATGGGAAATTAACCATTTTTTTTTTTTTTTTTTTTTTTGAAATCAGAAAGCCTAGATCATAATCAAACTATTTCAGGCATAAAATTGAGTTTTGAAGAAATCAACATTCCGAGGGGTTCAAAAAATGCGACAAAATCCATTGTTAATTTTCAATTATGACTGCCAAGGGTTAAAAAAAAAATTGACACCTGGCCACGGAAATCTTTAGTAAAAGGCAAGAGATTTATCTGCAATTCCTAACCACCAGAAACCAAAAGTTTGTTTTTTTTTTTTTTCTAAAAATAGTGATAAGGGAAAATAAACCTAATTGACTTTGACGTCTAGGTCAAAGGCCAGCCAGCTAGCCAGCCAGCCAGCTAGCAATAAACGGACGGCAAACCTT
Organism: Acanthosepion pharaonis; assembly: GCA_903632075.3. Classification (NCBI taxonomy): domain Eukaryota; kingdom Metazoa; phylum Mollusca; class Cephalopoda; order Sepiida; family Sepiidae; genus Acanthosepion; species Acanthosepion pharaonis. The sequence goes on along the minus strand of CAHIKZ030000007.1, from coordinate 468,309 downwards.
AGAACAAGTTGTAATAAAACCCACCACTCCCAGATAAAAGCAAAGGGTGAATAAAAAAGGGTTCACAATTACTAGGGCTTCATATAACCTATGTTTGAACAATGGCTTGATAAGTTTTGTTTTGTTTTAACACCCGTGACCCGGTGATGACAACAACACTTAGCAGACAACATTGTTTTTTTTCACGCATATCTTTTGTATTTCCCATCGCCGGTCCATTTAGCCTTTCTTTTTATTCAATGATGTTCATGCCAAATGAAAGAGAAAGGAATGAATTTTGAATGATGTTATTTTGAAGCGAAAATGAATATTTTTCATTAAAAAGGGATTTTTCTCAGAAAATTGTGCATAATTTCTTAATGCTAACCGCCCGAAAGTGACATTTTCCACAGCCAAATCGAAGATTAATTACCAGTGAATAATTCCATGTGCAAAAATAGCCGCCTGGATCCTATAAGGTCGCCCTAAAAGGTCCAGAAGTTTACTAATTGATCGAAAACCTGTTAGCATAATTGTATTTTTTCACGGTCAGTTTCCATTATTTCATCTTGATATTATCATTTTCGGACAGCCAAGTCATCAAGGATTCAGGAAAACACTTTGACATAGGTTTTCTTTAAGAACTTTACATTCTATGAGGTGTTTAAAATGTTACTGACGAATGAGATTTTTTGCCGCATATTTCGTTTACGCGCCATGTTGGATTTTCCTATATGACAAAAACAAGGGTTTTAAACAGCTGTGTTAAAAGACCAAAGAGGATTTACAACAAGCAGTTAAACAAAACATTTCTTAAGAACTATTGCAGGGATACCATCAAGTTCAGATGCTTTGTGGGGATCCACTTCAGAGATTAGAAACCAGGATGGAGTTATATGCATATCAGAGAGAGACTCAGTTTTAAGTGAAAAATCAGGCAAAGGTTTTCCCAGAAGAGTCAAGCATAGAATGGGAAGAGCATTTACAAGCAAAACATTCTGCTTTACAGCAGAAGATATTAACACTTCAGATTGAGTAGAGGAGAGATAGAAGATATGCTATTACAGAGCCATCAGTAGTCACATGAACCAAACTTGCTAGAGGCTATATGAGGCCTCATTCTATCATTAAATAAAGACTTAGCTTCTCTGGGGACATATTTACAGTTATTATGAGCAGATACAAATTAAACTAAGTGTTGAATTATAAAATTATACTCCAATAAAAAAAAAAAAAAAAAAAAAAAAAAAGAAAAAAAAGGTGACATTGTTTTCATTTCACTAACATTTTAATGCATTATAGCAAAATTGAAATCTACAAAAATTATTCACAAATATCCACTATGTTAATGCAAGACATCAAATTTTGTATGAGCTTTCAATAGGAGGCAAAAAGAAAAAAAAGGGAACAATTATATATATATATATATATATATATATATATATATATATATATATATATATATATATATATATATATATATATATATATATTAAAATGTTATCAAACCTGACAAATTACAGTTGACAGTGACTTAGCTGATCTATGGTGAAATAAAATGTTATATAATAACTCATTTTCTATAATAGTTCCACAATTCAGATCTTAAAAAATAAAACAATCTAAATACTGAGTGACCAAAAAAAAAAAAAAAAAAAATTAAACTAGTAAATAATTTAAACGTATAGAATTATTTGGTAAATTAATGTGCAACTGCTGAATAAAGATTGTTCATATAAGATGTTAATGACACTAACTAACCAATCAATGTAAAATGTCAAAAAATACCAATACATCCATACAAGATGTTACTAATACTACCAAGAGAGTAATACAAAATTATATTAAATCCAAATTAATCTTACAAATAGAAAGATAAGCCATATATGGTGCAATGCAGTATAACTAAAATATAAGAAAAAGCATAACCAAATTCCAAAGTTTAACTCAATCTTAAGATTATAAAGTTACACAATAATAAAATTTTAAACCAATTTAATAATCTGGATTATAATACACATTCCAAGAAAAATATTAACGATACTAGTCAATGTAATTGTAGGAATTCTGCCCAATGCCCTTTGCCAAACAAATGTTTAAGTATATCTCTTGTTTATCTTTGTACTATCTCTACAATAGAGAATCCAACAGTTGAAAAATTTTATATTGGTAGTACTAAGAATCCTTTCAAGACTAGGTGGTATCAACATATCTTGTCCTTCAGAAATAATACATCACTTTCTAAATATTTTTGGAATTTAAAAAATGATAAGACTCCTAAGGTGAAATGGAAAATTTTCAAAACAGCAAGAACATGTAGATCTTTATGAAACCTGTTTTCTGTGCTTACATGAAAAATTGGAAATTATCAGATTCAATAAAAATTCCTTATTAAATCAAAGAAATGAATTAACAGTAAATTGTAAACATACTTTACCTTTTACCTTACAATTTAGTTAAACTTTGAAATTTGATTATGCTTTTTCTTATATTTTAGTTGTACTTTGTACTGTGTTGCACCATATATGGCTTATCTTTCTATTTGTAAGATTAATTTGGATTTAATATAATTTTGTATTAATCTCCTGGTAGTATTAATAACATCTTGTATGGATATATTGGTATTTGGTTGGTATTTTTAACATTTTACATTGCTTGTTTAGTGTTATTAACATTTGAATAAAATATTTCCTACCCATAATAATGTCACTAAGTTCAAAAAGGAAGGGAATTATCTTGACTTTTATGCAAAAACATGAAATTCTTGAAAAGATAAAGGAATAAGTAACTTAGTTCTAATGAAAGAATATTGGCAGAAGCACATTTTTCTATATAAAAAACCAGAGAGAGAAAATTTTACAAGCAGTGAAAATGACAATGGACAAATGATAAATTTATAACTTTCATAAATTTTTAAACAGTTCATATAGTGCCTTTGTTTAGCACAGATTTTTTCATTACTATTGGTTGTCAATTATTTTTTGTACATTTATGTATTCAATGTACACTTTAAATAAAAACAAAATGTTACAAACTACCTTTTGTATCCTAAACTCTAAAACTTAATAAAAAAATTTAAGCTTGCCACAGAAGCCCTTTTCTTCCTTAAATTCGAACAATACCCTCAATATCGAACATTGCACTGTATATGTAAAAAAATAATTTATTACAGTTTTGAATATTAATTTTTTATATTAATTGTAAAGGGAGATTACTGGGTTCTTTTTCCAAGAAACAAACCATAATTTACATTAAAAATAAATTTGAATTAACGTATTTGAGCAGATATTTATTTTTATGCCTACATGTAACCATCAATTCATTTCTCTTATTTAATAAGCTAAGGTTATTTAAGTAGTTTAAGATAACAAATTTTTCAACAAGACAAATTACATCTCTTGCTACAATATTCCACATGATAATGACTGTATTACCACCATTCTTTAATTGCCAGAAATGTTTAGAGTGCTGTTTATGTATTTTTTATTGTCACAAGCTGTAACATTGATTAAACTCACACTAATTTTTTTGTAAACAAAAATGGCCATGCCAATATCCAGCAAAGCTTTATTCAGGAGTTTTTCTTTGATTAAGACTCCAATGACGATTTTGAAGGCTGAGTAATTTTATGGAAGCTACTGTCAATCATTAGTATGAGATGGTCTTTCTGAAGATGAATTATTTTGCCTATTCATCAACGAAACAAATAAATATGAAAGAAAGAGCAAACAAATGCTAGTGTCTTCTCGTATGTAAACATGGGGAGACACATCACTTTTTTGACAAAATAAAAGCCTTTTTAGCGATTTTGCTACTTATTGCACCCCCAGAACTCTGCAAGGAGACATAAAAGTTAAAGTGTGTTGAATTATTTATGTATTTTTTTAATGTATTTGTTTTTAATTTTGTATTTTTTATTTCGTGTCTCAATTTTTTTGTTTTCAACGTCAAAACATACATGCAAAATGTAATGCATTACATCAAAATATTATTCATTCATTCTTTTATTAGTGTACAAAAATTAATCTATACACACAATACAAAGTTATAATAATTTTAAAACAGTAGGTGTTCATGTTTTTGCACCCTCAAAAAATGGAGTGGCATAGGGAACAATCCTAGAAAGAAATTAGTGTAATAAAGGTTAAACATTTATTTAAGGCAGCCACTTTGTATACATTTATTTTTTTTATACATTGTCAAACACTTAGTCACTTTTTATCCAGATGACTAATTTCTTTTGCTAGCTATTGTAATTGTTAAAATAAAAAAATGTTAAATTATTTTACATTAATATGACTAAATTTTTTTTTTTTTTTGGCAGTGAGTGAATACAAAAGAACTATTTTAAAATGCTGTGTCATTAATTAAAATATTTGATATAATCAGTATCCCCACCCACATTTTTTTTATATTGGATATAACACTTATCTGGTTTTTGTCAGTAACATTTAACTTCATGTCTTTCCTTTCAAAGAACATTATTCAATATATAAAAGATTTTGATAAACGCTTGTTAATTTGCCTAAAGACATTAAAGTAATTAAAATTAAGGTGACAACATTTAAATTTGTTTTTCTTACCTGAAAACAACCACTGCCAGCAGCACAAGGGTAATGATACTTTTTGGTACATCGAGGTATTCTACAGGTTACTGTAGCACCATAGCGGTGGCAATAACTGCATTTCTACATGTAAAACAATGTTAATTGTTTAGAAAGAGACAACAGATTACTAATACAAGTATTTAATATTCAAATTCGTTTTCATTTTTGACTTATTTACAATACAAAAGCTATTAAATCAGTTCTGCTATTTGATAAAATCATAAATTTTCACAAAATCTAATAAGTGAAATATCTGTATACTTTTTTTCTAAAAAACAAAAACAAAATGTGAACAAAAGAATCATAGAACTCTAGAACTGACAAGAGAATTTTAATGTGAATATGACTGCATCCCCTTGGAACACTAACTCCCCTATAATTACTAGTTAAATAAAAGTGCCTGGTCAGTACCACCATGGCTGACCATTTGGGAATACCAGGTGCTTTTGTGCATGTGGTATAATGGATAATGGCTCAGAATTGTTAATTGGTGAGTCGAGGTTCATTTCCACTTGGATTTGTTATATTCACTTAGACGCAAATACCCTTGGGAAAGGTATGAATCCACCCCTCCTAGCTATAGGTTAATTAGTAAAATTTGTATCACAAAGCATTATTAAAAAAAAAAAAAAAAAAAAAAAAATCTTACAATCTAAAACTATTTTCTGGCTTTGAATAACCTGCAATAAATGAATCAATTAATAATATGAATATGTAACAAAATTAAAATTGAAAACAAACACACCTGTGTTAGACCAGAAAAGACAGCTCGGTCTACAAACTGCAGAGAGTCATCATCTCTTACCAGAACACCCTCAGACCAAGAAGCACATGATCTATGGCCCCACACATGACCTGAAATAATATAAACCAATCATAAATATTTGCAGTTAAAAAAAAAGTGAAAAAATGCATATTCTATACAATATCTTTTAAATGATGTGAGTTTGAGTCCCGCCAATAGCTTATTTTTGAATGGCACTGTTTACTAATGACAGGCAATAACAATCTGTCTGGTTGCAATTAAAAAAAGAAAGATGAAAGAAATACTAATCAAAAACTTAATGGTTGACAATATCTCATCTCTTAAAATTTATGATGAAGTCAGGGCAATTAAGTTAAAAACATTCATAGTTGCCTTAATCATATATTTTAAATGGCTTAGTACTTAACAAAACATTAAATTTGAAGCTTAACATGTAACAGGGCACTAACCATGTTTAAAAACATTTTTGCATGAAATTACAGGATGGTGATTTGGAGGGATTACTAATTGAATAATGATTATTAAAATTCTCAGGAGAGTAAGTTTTTAAAAAATTACAAACAAAATGTGTTAAAATTTATATTTAAAAAATAATAAAATCAACTTAAGAACAGTTCCAAGAGGAATCAAACATAGAACTAACAATATAAGATTCAGTAAAATTGAGTAAACTCATGGCTCCCAACCCTAGCCACTCCCTGTCGATAAGAAGACATGATTGATGTGTTGTCTGAGAAATTAAAATTCAGAAGTTTGTTTACATTATGCTATCTGTCCAAAATGTGTGTTTTTACCAATTATTCTAGGAAAACAACATAACATATTTTGTGTTAATCCACAAGATTGAGATGTATTTAAGTTGATCACCCAAGAACACAGTTATCTTTACAGAAAATTATTTAGGAAGATTCTGAAACAAAAGAAGCATCATATGGTTTGTTTTTTTAACAAGGTTTCCTAAAATTAAGACAATCAGGAGGAGAAATTAGATATATCAATGTCAAATTTTAGAGAAGGGTTGTCTATATAACCAAGAACGAGGTCAAGACACAGATGAGACATCTTCACCTAGCATTGGACTTTGCAATGAGTGTGAAGTTCCGAGTCTGCTCAGCTTTCTCTGCATAGCTGTCAGCTGACTTGAACAAATCTTGTGCACAACTTTCAAGCTTGCGGTTTTTGATCTTCCGTTCTTCAATTTGCATAAGCATGGATTTTCATTTTGTTTAGCTGCTTCTTTCTACCTTTTTTTTCTTCTCAGCCTCAAGGTATTGGTTGAATGCTCTTCTGGCATTGGAAGCATGGCAAAGAAGAGCCTTAGTCAAGGAAACACTCCCAGCATCTCAATTAGTCAGTGATAATGCATTCTGCAACCAGAGTCTGCTGTTTCATATTGTCAGTGAAAATTTCCTTATTGACTGAGAAACATCTCTCCACTAAGGTCTGCCCATGAGAGAGTACCAGCAATCTGCAAACAAATTTCCAGTTTTTGATATTTTTTGTTCTTAGACAAAGAGTAGAACAAAGTGCCCAGACAGTCTTCATGCTCACAGAAATTCTTGAAAGCAATATTTCCAGCAACCTCCTCCTCGAACACTTTGTACTAACTGATGATGTCATCACAATCAAACTTGCTGACTTGTTTTCTGTCTATCATGTGGGAAAGGCATCTTTTTAGACTGTCTCCTCTGGCAATTTATTTTTCACAAATGGATCCAAGGGTTCAGCCATGCAAATGACCTTAAAGGGCATCTAAGGGGAAATTTTGCCAAAAATTTCTCAATGATGGTGATGAACACTGCATGCAGAATTACAACAAAGACAAACAGATCTTTAGTTAACACATTTCCTTTTTTGGATAAATTTTGGACAGTATCATGTCTGCCAGAAATCCACACTATTTTTGGAGCATCTTTATGCATATAATTGAGTTTGACAAAACTCTTAGAAAATGTAATTATCTTTTTAGTAGGTACTGCCACTAATTTTTGATACCTAAGTTTTAAAATGAATTTTTATAAATGAAAAAACTTTCTTGAAGCTTTTATTTTAGCTTTAATTGATAGTTAAAGGATTAAATTTACTATTTCCAGTAAGCAAAATATTCTGGTGGATTTCAAACAGAAATTATACTGATTGGAATTGATTTTTTTTTTTTTTTTTTTTTTTAAATAGCTGATTAGCTCCCTTTTTTAGTCGTCTTTCAATGTAATTCACTGTATTAAAAAATCTTCCAACAATAAAACATACTTTTCTGAAACTTTAATTGAGGAATATTAGCTGATTTAAAGTATTTAATTATAGGTACCCCTCTCATTTTTATGAAATGTTATTTTTTAATTTTCCTTATTTTTGATATCGTTTTGTTTCCGTCCCTAGAATTGAAATTAAAAAAAATAAAATAATTAATAATTTCAGTATGTAACTCATTGAAAAACAATTAATTATATTTTTAAAAAAATAAATTAAAATATTTAGTGAAATAGTACATTAAAAAAAAAAAAAAAAAAAAAACTTTTAAAATGTGACAAGGATGGTCAAAGTCAGTCAAGAATCCAACACATGCTCACAGTATGAAAAGTAACTGACATTTTCTGAGGTCAGTTTATTGCTGTCAGGAGAAACAACTCTTAAAACATGTGTCATTAAAGTCATTTATGATCATCCATATATTTGAGAAAAAAAAAAAAAAAAAACTTATGTAAACTCAAAAAACACTGTAAAATTCTTTTTTAAAATATATTTATCACAGATTGTAATAAGCTTTCAAATTTATGATCTGTAAAGATAAATCTACTTAATAACAGCATTCCCTTAAGTGCACAGATTGAAACTTAATTTCAAAATATTTAACAACTTTATCACATTCTGTATTTAAAATTGGAAAAAAAAATTCATGTAAAATCAAAAATAGTTTAGCTTTAGAGAATATTGTCTTTGACGTATATTATTCATAAACGCCATTAAAAGTTTTTGTATTTGAATAATATATTTTTAGTTTTGTTGGGTTTTGTACATCACAATTCAGAGCTGAATTTTGGGTAACTGTGTGATGTGATTTTAACAAAATAGTTAATAAAAAAAACAAAACAAAAAAAAAAAAAAACAACAACAACACAACACCATGCCTAAAATAATCTCTAGTGCAATGAGATGGCATAGCCTCAGGCAGCTGTTCCCCAGGGGTGGCACCTCTCAGTATAACTTTCCTCAGTTGCCACTCTGTCTTTTGACAGAGTCACCCCTGAGTGCACTCAGCCAAAAGTGAGAGATGATACAAATAAACACACTAAAAGCTCAATATCTGTATTATATTCTAGGCAATATCACTCTTCAAGTTTAACTAATTTGCATATTGATTTAAAAAAAAAGCTTATTTCATTAATTAACTCTCCTTCATTACTGTTCTTTTATTCAAGGATTATTTTGATTTTCATATCAAAAATAGTTCTGTTTAGGAATATCGTCTTATCTAGTGCAGAAAAGTGATTGAAATTTACATTTTACTTGGCCTTCAAGTTGGCATCTATTTGTAAAACTTTCCTTAACTATAACAAACCAATTTATGAATTAAATTTTCATTTAAAATTTTTGTTCCAAAGATTTCAAGGAGTGAATATATCTAACTTTGTGAAGCGATAGCAAGCAGGCAAAGCCTGCTATTAAAAAATATTTGTGACACCTTATTTGAGTAAAATTAGCAAATTTAAAATTACATTAATCTGATTTGAAATAAATATTACTTATAGCATAAAAAAATAGCATAAAAGCATTTCTTAATGACGGGTCCTGTTTTTCTCATTTCTCTTGATATCATTGATGAGCTATGAAGTGTTGATAGCTAGTATGTATGACATAGTTATAACTACCTAGTAATTTTTACAAATTAAAATATTTTCAGCAATTATCTAATATTTTATTAACTTTTAGTTATGTTTAGATGCTTTATGAAAAAATAATAAAATTTAAATTTTCTTAGATTTATTTTAAAATTAAATAACTGAGATGAAATACCATGATGGAGGTAACTCAATTTATGAAATGTTATGGTATTTTATTTATTCTTAAGTTATATTTTTAATATATTTTATCATTTTATTCTTTCTTATTAATTGTTATCATGATGGTCATTTTATTATTAAATTTTTGTAGTACTTTAAATTTTATTATTAATTATGTAATTGTTTAAACTTTTATTACTTTAATCCAATACCCTAAACAATATTTAAAAAAGTAAAACTTACTTTAAAATTTTGAAGGGATGATTTGCAAAGATGTAAATGATGAAACAGAACTGAATAATGAAAGTTAAAGAAGTGCAGAGTGCGAGACAGCTCTAAAATCACTTGACCTTTAAAGCATAATGTCATGTATGGAGTACCATAGTTACAAAATGGGAATATTTATACACTAAAAAATTTTTTTTTTAAAAAAAAAAAAAAAAAAAAAAAAAAAATAAATGTGGTACAAACATCTTATTTTCAATTTTTGATTCATAAACATAGTTTTCACTTAATAACAATATCACCTAACTGCCTTGAAGTAATGCAGAATTTTAGATGATTTTTTATATCATAAATTATTAAATTAAAAAAAAAAAAAAAAGAATTCTCATAAAAATTAATTATTTATCGCAAAAATATCTTATTCTTAAGACAATAGTGTCCTTAATAAATCTTATTTATAAAAGCAATTAAAGCTTTTTCTAATTTAGTCTTATTGCATTTTTTTTTTATTTAACAATTCAGGGCAAATTTTCACTGAATGGGTTCAGTATTATACAAAAAAAAATAAAAAAATAAAAAAAAATAAAAATAAAAATAAATCAAGATTTTTTATAAAAAAAAACATTTTTCAAAACTATTTTATTTGTGAATATGTCCTGAAAGTTTCATTAAAATCCAACAATTATTTGATTTCTGCAAGAATTTCCAACACAACGTGTTTTCCACAGAGAAAAAAAAGTACAAGAACAATAATCATAATTATTACATTGGCTGCTGACCTAAACAAAACAAGATTTTTAACCAAAATTTTGAACATGCTACATGTTTCCTCATAATAATAATAAACATTTTGACAATAAAACTTTGTTTTTATTAAGTTTGAAGCCTTTTTCATCATGCTATGGTGTTTTTCAGTGGAAAAGTGGAGGTATTTACTCTTAATAATAACAAATATTTTAATGATAAAACTTCATTTTTATTAAGTTTGGGGCCTTTTTTCATCAAGCTATGCTGTTTTTTTCAGCAAATTACTAAAAGGACAGGATTGCCAGATTGAAATTTTAATATAAAGCCAAATAAGTTTTAATATATTTCATCCTTTTTTTCACACTGACAACAAAAGCTACAGATACAGGTCATTATAAGCGTGCAATCTTTAAAAATAATATTCTTCTTATTTTTCAAAGACGCATTTTCTATCCAATGATAAGACAGATCAAAGGGATATTTTCTATCATCCTTTCCGTCTACACTTTCTCCGAGTTAAATTTAATTCTGAAACTTTTTACTTTTGGCAACAAGTTAGACAAGCACAATTTACACATAGATACACACTGACACTGGACATGTAAGTATCTATTTTTTGAGCATAAACTCACCCACTGCTGATTAGAGATCAAAAGGACATTTTATTTTTGAAATTGACATGTAAATAAAATTTCTTCAATTGTCCAAATTTTAAAAAACACTAATATATTTTTTGTGTGCTAAAGCAATGCTTGAATTTAGATGGAAAAATATTAATTTTCTAACAACCATCATTATAAAATTAAATAAGAGCAGTGCATCTATAAAAATTAATGACTATAAATATTTTATATATATACACACACACACACACACACACACACAGGGGGGGGTTCAATGAGTAAATTGTTGCCATTTTAGATTTTTCATTTCATGCATGCATGTTGTTTGTTTTTGTCAACTGCACAGTATAGCAGAGTCATTTGTGCACTGTCTGTGAGAAAAAGAGCACCATGATGCAATTCACTCTGCCAGAAATTTGGAAACAGCATGCTTCACTGCTTGGTATTTGCACCAGAAGCTCCAATATGAACATTTCAGAGTGTTTGGGTGTCAATCTGAGGATAGTGCAGAGGATTTAGAAAAAGTTGGATAAGTCTGTAAACGGGACTTTGCCCCATGCCACATAAGTAGGAGGATCCAGTCATGGTCGTTAAACAATTTGTATGACCACATCACCCCTTTCATCTGGCCACCTAACTCCCCAGTGTTGGATGCAGTTGAGCAAGAGACCAACAAAACTCCTTGTAGCACCATAGATGAACTGAAGGTAAGAATTATAGCAGCATTCACCAACTTAAACAAGGAGACTTAAACAGGAGATCCCAAACTTGTCTGGAAGCCGTGGCTGAAATCAATGGCAATTTTATTCAATCGATTTACTCTTTAGTATTTCCAGATATTTTTGTGTAATTTTGGTAATCCATCATACTGTGTGTGTGTTTTTTCATATATATATATATATATATATATATATATATAGTGCATTGGGTTAAACAGTAGGGCAGATTGGGTTCTTCAGCTTTGGTTGGCAGCCAGTCTAAGAGAAGCACTACTAGGAATTCAAAATCATATGTAACCCAGAAAAAAACACATACTATGCAAAAAAAAAAAAAAAAAAAAATATCACATACTATGCAACTAACAAAAGGACCATGGAATTCACAATGACTCCATGATCTTGTCTGCAGTCAATCTGATGGATTATATTAGAGGTAGGATGTAATAAATATCCTGTATAACAAGGTTGGCTCCCACACATGCAGGCAAAATTTTTAAAAATGCCTAGGTTCTGCAAGCAGAGAAATACAGATGATAGAAAAATCTGCCCTTCCTCTGTAGGTGCAAGAGAGAGGTGGTGCTGCAAGATCAGAATCCCCAGAATGAAAACACAGCTGAGATAAGGGACAGATACTACAAACTGATCCAAGCCCCCAAGTTGGGGATATGTGATCAGCTACAAAGTATCCAAAACAATGCATAAACAGAAGCATTTTTCAATATTAGAATTTTATATCATTTTAAATATCACAAAATATTCAAGATATGAAAAATATAAAAATGTGTGAGTTTTCTTTTTCTATGATTATAAGAACAAAACTTACAGCCCATTGGATCTAGATTAACAAGGAAGCATTTTTTTTTAAACATTTTTGACCAAATGAGAACAGCTGAATTAAAATGCACCTGCTTGGCTGATATTTTCACTGTTGTGTAACAACTTGTCATAGTATGAGATGAACTTAGAAACATAAATAAAAACACTTTGCTGGAGGCTGGTATGACAGGCTTGAATCAGAAATATTTGTATTTTTGTCTTATATTTCATTGAAAATCGGAATTTTTCATAACTTTTAAGGGTCATATACATTTCTTAAAAATTTTATAGATAAAATCTGTTTAAAATATTTACAAATTTTTTATTTATGAAATATTCATTGAAAAGTGTTTTTCATATATTCAGACAGATTGATGCATAAAATATTTTTCTCAATCACTTAAAATTCAAGATTGAAACATGTTAAATCAAATTTAAAAATTTGTGTAACTTGTCATTAAAAAAAGTTTTTTTTTTTTTTTTCTCTATTCTTCAATCATTTCATATTTTATGAAAATTACAAGAAAAAATGCTTAATCTGTTATCCTACAAAAAGTAGTCAATAAATAATATATAGATATGGAAAATCTACCTTTTTAGGAGACAAATTCTGCCAAATGTTTTAATGAGGTCAGTAAATTTTTAGGTTTGGCAGAATTTGTCTCCTAAAAAAGTAGATTTTCCATATCTATATATTATTTATTGACTACTTTTGGTAGGATAACAGATTAAATACTAAAAAAGATTTCTTAAAAGAAAAAGCATTGAGAGGAGCATATAATAATCACATATATAAGTAGTACTATATACAGTACACTCTTGTATTGATCATTTACATCTATATAATAAATGTGAATGTCATTGTGAAACACTTTTTCAACTTTACTCCTACTTGGAATCAAGTTGACTCCTTGAGCAAATTAAAAACATTCTGGGCCAGATCAAGACACGTAATCCTGAAATTTTGGATTCCCAAGTTTTCATTGTGATTGTTTTTGCTGATTTTTGCAAAAGTTTTATAACTTGGAAATTTTTGGAAAAAAAAAAAAAAAATCATCATCAAAATTAATCACCCATGAAATAAAAATAATTGTTTGTACAGAAAGTAAGGACCTACATACATGAAATTGTCTTTAAATTAAGTGGTGGCAAAAGAATTACCATTGAACTTTTAAAGGTAGTTTGTTGCCTATCACATCTACACCTATTGTGATGAAGGCCCAATCAAGAGCACTTCATAAGAGCTAGCTTCAATGCTGGCCTGTCAGGCAGCTTTTTTTTTTTATAAATGTCATTTTTGTTGTTACAATCACAATGTTTCAGCTGTAGTGCTCCCCTGCCTTCATCAGGCATCTGTCAAATTTTAAAGTGAACCCTTTATTTCACTGTTCATGCAACAAAATCATTTTGTCTGGTTTCTGTTATCATCTTTAAACTGGATCTTCACAAAGCATGTGAACTTGATGGTATCCCTACAGTAGTCCTTAAGAAATGTGTTCCTGTTCTCTTTAAACTCTACAATAAATGTCTCACTGCTACTTGGAAATCTTCTTCTGTAGTTCCAGTCTTTAAGAACTCATGCAAATCGTCTGATCCTTCTATTGGCCTATTACCTCTTTTTGGGTAAGTACTAGAGGGCCCCCAATCAACTCTGAATTGGCTAAGCATCTCACCTTGTGTGATCGTCTTTCAGACGAGCAATATGGCTTTTACTTCACTAGGTCAACTGCTGATGTATTAACGATTATTGCTGAAAGAGTCTATCAAGCTTTAGATAAAAATTGTGAAGCTCAAGCGGTTGCTTTGGATATCTCAATGCATTTTACAGGGTTTGGCATACTGGTCGTCTACACAAGTTGAATGCTTATGGCCTTTCTGGATTAATTTTTGATCTGATTCAGTCTTTCTGGAGGCGAAAATTGTTGCCGTAGAATTATCTCCCTTTGCAGCTCTAGGCGCATTCTGTCACCTTGAGACAGCTGCTATAAATAAACACTTGTCAACTGTTACTTCCATTATTTTAAGCTGGAAATCGCCTACTACTGCTTTGGAACAAGGTTAATCTTGTTTTCTAACACCATTTTGAATTCTAAACTCTACATAAGATTTAACATCAATTAAACCCACATCAAATTTTTGCAATTTTTTGTAAACAAAAATGGCCACATCAACAACCAACGGAGGCTTTATTCATGAGTTTTTCTTTGATTTCAACTCCAATGATTATTTTAAAGGCTTTACTAATTTTATGGTGAGCTACTGGCGACCATTGCTGTACCTGATAGCCTTTCTGAAGGTGAATTATTTTGTCTATTTATAAACAATGAAATAATAACTATTTGTCAACGAGACAAATAAATGTTAGTCAAGTTAAAGAAAGCGCAAACAAATGCTGGTGTCTTCTCGTATGTAAACACAAGGAAGCATGTCACATTTTTGACAGAATGAAAACCTTCTTAGCTATTTTGCTCCTTATTGCACCCCAGAAGTCCACAAGGAGGTAATAAAAGTTAAAGTATGTTAATGTATTTGTTCTTTTATTTGGTGTTTCATTTTTTTTGGTTTTCAACATCAAAACATGCATGCAAAGCGTAATGCATTACATCAAAATATTATGTATGCATTCTTTTATTAGAATATGAAAAATAAAATCTATACACACAATACAAAGAAAGTTATAATAATTTTAAAAGAGTATGTGTTCATGTTTTTGCACCCCTAAAAAAAAAAAAAAAAAAAATTTGCAGCGGCAGGACAATTCTACAATGAATTTAGTGTGCTAAAGGTTAATGCTAATGTCCCCCAGAGCTCTATCCTGGGACCTATGCTGTCCTTAATTTTCATCAATGACCTTTATGTCATCAGTTCTCAACTCCATATCTATACTGATGACACTGCAACTTTAAACCCTCTTCTTCAGTCACTATCTCCACTAAGTTTGTTAAGGAACATCAACCTTACAGGTCACCCAGCTTTCTTTTCCCTCCTTAGTTGAGATCAGTGTGTTGTCTCAGTAGGGTTGATTTGGATATCCCAAAATCTTACAATATTGGGGCAGCCAGCGATGTCTAGTGATGGACCAAAATATACGTTGTGTACTACAGATAAGAAATGAGCAATTCTCAACTGGTAAGTTTTGGGAATCAAGGCTAGAATGAGAATTTCTTCAATAAATCGGACAATGTGGTTTGAACAAATTTATTGAATATTTATAACTGGGGAATAAAATGTTTCTATTATCTTCTAAAAGATCTAATTTCTACCCTATTGGATAGTGGCCAAAGAAATCCAGGAGTAATTTGGTGGAAAGCAGGATTGTCTGACACCACTCACTTCTTCTGTTCTGTGTGCATGTGTGTGCCTGTGTTTGCTTTTGGCTACAGAAATGCAAGTGTGACAGCAACAGGCTAGTCTGCAGGTCTTCATTTAGATAGATAAAACACACACTCTAAAATTCAGCATTGATGTATCTAATTTTCCACTTCCAATTGCCCTATCTTAGAAAATTATTTTATAAGCCACATGGATTTCTTTGTTAAAGAAATTAGGTTCACTCTTTATCTGTAGAATATAAGCATTTTGAGTGAATAGTATTGATGTAAATAGACCCCAAATTTGGGGTCTTAGCACCGAGAAATTCAGACAACACATTAATCATGTCTTATAGGGAAGTGGATAGGCTGGTAGAAAATTTAATTTTGCTCAATTTTACTGAATCTAGACAGATTTTTCTTGGTTTGATTTTCTTTGGAACTGGTGTTAATTTTTTTTTTTTTTTTTTTAAAAACATAATTAACTCATTTCCCTTTCCATCTTTCTCCCAACTATACAATCTATTCTCCTGAGAATTTTAATTATTATCAATTTAATAGCCCCTCCAGCAATTTTATGCAATTAAACACTGAACAAGGCCAGTGCTGTGTTACAACAATATTTACTGCTGTCTTAAAAGTAAGTCTGATTGGTTTCATAAAGATCAAATTGGAAGTTGATCTAAAAAATGACTTAAAATCTGTTAACCAGGGCAAGGAATAGCTTGTTAATATTAATGCCTTCAAAACAAAAATGCTCTCTTTCAATTATCTGAGTGAACACTTTTTACCTTACATCAGCTTGACTGATGCAATCCTCCAGGAAAGTGACACATTGCACCTTTTCAGGCTGTTTTCCACTGACATGAAGTGGAACGATTATATTGTATCAACTGCTAGATCTGCTGTAAGAAAATTTGGTTCACTGTGTCATGCTAGACAATTTTTCTCTCCAGAATCTATCTTGCATATTTATAAGTTTACCATTTGCCCATACTTTGAATATTGCTGCCACATATGGTCTGATGCTCCAGCCATATATTTAGAAATCCTTGATAAAATTGAAAGTAGAATCTGCAATGTGATTGGTCCTGATCTAGCATCTTGGCTTCAGTCACTTTCCCACCACCGTAACAGTTTCCCCATGTCATTTCTATAAATACAGAGTGTGATGGATAAATTGTCATCTAAATAAAAATAACACTGATATCTCATTTTAACAGATACATTTACCAAATTTACCCAAACTATCTTGAAATACTAAAGCATAGGCAAATGGTAAACTTGCTAACAATCGTCATTGGCTTCAATCATGGCCTTCAGACAACATCAGAATCTCCTGCATCTCTTCTGGACAGTCTCCTTGTTTAAGTTGGCTGCCATAATCCTTGACTCCAGTTCATCTTTGGCATTACAAGGAGTTTTGTTGGTCACTCACTTAACTGTAACACACACATAATAATCAAGGGGGTTGCAGTCTGGGGAATTAGATGGCCGGATGTAAAGGGTGATGTGGTCACAGAAATTGTCTGACAGCCATGCCTGGGTTCTCGTGCTTGTGTGGCATGGTGCAGAGTTCTGTTGTCAGATGCAAGTTCTTCCAGAAGCCACACATTTGACCCAGAGCAACAATACCTCCTCAAGGCACTTGATAAAGATCCCTGTGTTGAGTCTGAGGGCCTCATCAACAAATTTGCAAGTTCTTTTCTTAGCA
The DNA here is from genome assembly GCA_903632075.3 of Acanthosepion pharaonis. Lineage (NCBI taxonomy): Eukaryota > Metazoa > Mollusca > Cephalopoda > Sepiida > Sepiidae > Acanthosepion > Acanthosepion pharaonis. The sequence goes on along the minus strand of CAHIKZ030000007.1, from coordinate 450,801 downwards.
GAATAATCAGAATGAGTTTTCCAAGCTGCTGTACCTTCATAATCACCATTACCCTCATCAAACTCTTTCTGAATCCCCTGCACTTGACACCCTGAAATGTTTGTATTGGATCTTCCAGCACAAATGCCAAGCAGTACAGTATGCTAATGACAATTTACCCATCGCACCCTGTACTTTCATGGTAATTGTTGATCTTTCTCTATGATACCTAGATTTTATGAATTGAAATGCAGTACTAGATTGGTAGCAAGGTCTCACTAGACTTCTCACTTGCAAAACTTTCAATTTCTTGCTTCTCAATCAACTTTGATCTTCAAAAATTTAAATGCAATGTTCATCATTATATTCTATGTTCTTAATTTGTTCTTTTATTTCTCATTCACTAGAGTAGTTTTTTTTTTTTTTTTCACTTTCATATTCTCCAACACTCAGTAACCCCATGCATCTTAGTGGCTTTATTGTCTAGCTTGGGGTGAAGTTTAAAAAAAATAAAAATTGTTCATCAATTACTGACCCTGTTTCCATTGAGTCTGAATATATCTGTGCTACCCATCCCAAGGGCTAAACTCAAAATAATCCTCTGTCCTTGTCACAATCTTGAAACTAAACCATACAGCCTTAACCTAATGTTGTTCTTGTTTGCTCTGCTTGCCACAACAAGTCATGATGACTAACTTCCATCCCCAACACAATATGGCAGTATATGAAGTATAAGCATACTTCTATACAAAATATATTCCAGAACTTCAGTAACCCTGATAGATTTCCACATAAATCCCATTATTCTCACTAGAAAAATATATATGAATAAAATAAAAATGAAAGCACCCAACAATACACTAAAAAGCAATTCATTGAGTCAAAAAATCTCTACAGGTCATTATTTAATAACCAAAACTGCTGTTATCTTTATTGATGCATACTACATTTGTATATTTAAACTTGGTTTTCTACTGTATTCAAAAGTTTTATCACTTATTACATCTCAAAAGCCAAACGAAACCACCAATCACAAAGTATGAACAGTGAGGAAAAAAAAAAAAAACAATTTCTACTTATTAATGCTATAAAGTATGTCAGCTTTAATGATGGCCACTCACAAATACTTTGACTAAATCTGCCTTTCTTTTAACAGATAATTCTGCTACATTTAGGCACCATTGGCCTGGTTTGAAATTAAAAGCAAAGTCGATTAATTAATTAGATCAAATCAGAATTATCAAAATTATACCCATTACTTGGAATTTCAAACAATAAGCATATCATAGTTATGTCATCAAACTAGATTTAGCTAAGTAAATGGCAAGATTGTCAATTTTGAAACAGCTTCATCTGAACAAACAGCCACCTTTGTCAATGAACCAAACATAAACCATACAATTATCATTTAGTTGCAAGATTTACAAGCATCAGCTTCTGTCATTTAAAATGAAGTTATTTATTTTCAGTTTTTACCTTCCTTTTACAAGCACACCTTAATAAGAATAATCAACTAAAACTTCAAACTTCTCAGTTACTTGAATAAAAAAAGGAAAAAAAAAAAAAAAAATATATATACCTGTGATTTCATAAACCTGATGCACATCAACATCCTCAGAATATCCAACTAAACTGAGTTCATCAACAATTCTAACAGGTCGTCCATCTTCATCATGTATACTGTGTGGATTTGGGCGTCGAGGAGATTTACTACGCTCCCTAGAAGAAAAGAATGGACATTAAAGAAACCAGCCGATTATGCTTGCCTTATAAGATCTTTAATAAAAGGGACATTCAAGAATTTATTCCTTTGCATTATTCTAAAATATGAGTAATAACATTTTATCAAGTCCCTACTGTTACTAGGGATAACTTTAATTTAAAATATACAAAGTTTATAAAATTTCATAAAGCCATATAAAATAAAATTTGCCTCATATAAGACTCCTTAAAAAAAAAAAAAAAAAAAAAAAAGCAGCATAGTCAAACTATTTTTAATCTCAAAAATAAACAAGCTAAAACAATGTAAAAACTAAATTATTACCTTGCTGGTCGAGATGGACCTCTAGGTCTCCTCCATGTTAAGTGTTTGGGATTTTTATCATTTCCTTTTTCATCATTTTCAGAAGATGTCCTCCGAGCCCTCTGTAATAAGCGCTTGAAAGGATTGAATCCTGGTGTAGGGTCATATTTTGACAATACCCCTTGACCCAGTAAACTGTTCTCTCCACAGTTACAGAAGGCACACATACGATTATTGCTGAAATGAAGAAGTAAATATTAAAATCAACCAATTTTCCATAAACTCTCCATTGCCTGTTAACTAAAACAGCCTTTATTTATATCGTTCATTTTCCCTTTCCTCTTTCGCTTGGTCTTATTGCTAAGAGAAAAGAAGAGCATAATCTACAATGCCAATTATTGCTTGCACATCCAGTCTATTCTTAGCTTCACCTCAGCATCACACCTACTGCTGATGAGAAGTAATGCTGGTATACCACTTTAATAAATGTTGTTCACATAATGCTTAATCCTGGCATTCCTTACACATTACTTGTTTATTATGTTTTCATTACCATCCCGACATTAACAATGATATTTGGGGAAGTATTTATTTTATGACTTTGTTGAAAGTTAAGTTGATCACAAATCGAAAATGATTTTGGATACAGAAGAAGCCATTTATCTTTGACAAAAGCACACAAACAAATTCAAACAGAATGACTGCCTTGTGAAATTGCACAAATTTGGAAGACTACATATAGGCTGAAAATGTAGGTCATGTCTTTGAAATTCTCATGAAAACTGTTGCATCAAGATTCATCAAGTATTCTTCAGAAATTACTTTTCAGCAAAGATTCAATTCAGAGATGAATTGATAAAATCTCATTTATTTGGAAAGATAAAAAACAAAAAAATGTTCAATTCATATTGATAAATCAGCAGTTTGTAATTGTCAAGCCATTTTCATACATACATTTTATGAATAAAATGATCAGGAAACAAAAAAGAGTTACAGTGAATGAACATGTCATTTTAGCTTCATTAAGAATTAGTGACATATATTGCTTAAGAAAATCACAGAAAGTAGACAAAAGGTTAAAAAAGAGTTGAGAAACTTAAATTTAAACAAATTAAGCGAGTACTCCATTTTAAAACTTAAGAAGCTACAAAAAGAGCATATACCTAGGTGTTCCACTTGAATTTGAATCTTCTGAAATATGCCGCTCAGGTGGCTGCAAGGAAGCACTTTCTAACATTTCACTATTTGCGACATCTGTAAAGAGAAAAGGAGGGGACAATAAAAAAAATTAATGAACAAAAATATAATATTAAATTCAGGAAAAAACTGCTCACTACAAAATATTTCATATTGTGAGAAGTTTAAATAGCCTGAAGAAAAAAAATATGTAAAAATTTGTTTGAAGATAGTCATAAAATACAATTTATTCAACCTCTCATCTTTTAAAAGGAGTGCGTGTGTATTTACGAATCTTTCATTTAAAGTTTTTCCTAAAGTTGTAAACTGTATAATTTGAACTAAAGCGTTTTGTAAATTTATTAAAATGTTACAAGATAATATCCCAAAAATGATTATCCTATAAATTTCACAATAACAAATATAAATTATAAAAGTATTAAAATAACTCATAACTCTATTAATGTCAAGTTATCCCTCTATTAAATCTAAATAGAAATTGCATTGAATTTGATAACACAAGATCAAATTGCAGAAATCACGAAACAAACAGGATTTCAATATGAAGTAAAGCTAATTTTTCATTTAAGTAATATTATGTTCTTTTTTATCTTGTTGTAGATAAAACAGTTTTCATGTATATTTTAAGAAAAAAATAATTGTCCCAATATTGAGAAGTATCTATTTTCTCTCACAACTCAAATTTTTGACTTGCCTAACTCCTTTATAAAATACTTCTATAGTATTCAAGTAATCCTAAAATAAATTTTTTGTTAATGTTTTCAGTTAATCAAAATATTTTCCCAAGCTAATGCTAATTGTCTTCTCTTATTTAGACAACTCAAAACACAACAATCATTATTTCTATAGTCAAAATGAAATCACTGCAATCTCTAATAGTATCAAATCATTCAATTCTTTTAAAGCACAAAGCTAAAATTACCAGTTGACGTTGTCTCCGATATCTCAGTTTCAGTCGATTCATCAGCAAGGACATCTTCTGGAACTGAACTTGATATGGATTCAGTAGTAACAGTTGTAGCAGGAAGAGTAGTAGCAGAAGTTGTTGACTCATGATGAAGCTTGAACAAAGTGGAGTCCATACCTTCAGAGCTAATATCCATTGCTGTCTCAGGATTGAATACTTCAATGCTAGATGTGTACTTGGGTTTGCGCCCTGAGGGCCTAACTCGACTAAAAGAAATATAATATTTTTAAGGAATCAAATATTTATAACAAACTTTAACATTTTTTTTTTTTTACAATAACTTAACAATACAAAAGATTTGACAATTTTGATACTTACAAAAAAATTTAAAAAATAAAATAAATATAAAAAAATAAAAAATAAAAAAAATAAAATAAAAAAAAAATAAAAATAAAAAAAAAAAATAAAATAATCAAGATTTTTTTTCAAGGTTTATTTTTCTTTTAAAAGTTTAATTTACTGACCATGATAAGCACCAATATCACTAAATATGTATTTTGTAACAAATTTATTGTTGTTTCTTGACATAATCTGGCATTCAAATTAGGCCCAAACAATATGGCAATTGAAAATAAAACTTTCAGCTATTTACAAATTCTCAGTTGGGTCCCACACTGGGCCAATTGAGCTAAAAAGAAAAAACTATGCCAATCTTCCAAATCAGAAGTGCTTGGTGATTACAGTCTTGAAAAACCAAAAATATCATGACTTTTACAGTATAAAAATCAAAAGTTTATTTAGTATTAGTATATAAAAACAAGTATTTTCATTCAAAAAGTTTTGTTTTATTAAATGATACTGAAAAAGTGATCGACAATTCAATTTTCCTATTAAAAAGGCAGCTGATCAAAGAAAATAATAAACCTGCTAATAAACCTAAATGCTATTAAAGTAAACTTACTTTCAACAAGAAATTGTTGCCTAATATATCATTATGCTTCCAACAACCTTTAAAAAAAAGCCCCAAATTTTCAATTAATGACATTGCATGCAAACTATAAAGAGCAAAAACAGTAGTTCTAAAAAAAAAAAAAAAAAAAAAAAATGCCTAAATAGTTCCTCTTTTGTAAACACTATGTATTTAAACTGCTATCATTTATAACAAAGAATATATTACAAAAGATTTCAATTTTACACACTGGCTCAACCTTTCAAATATTTTACAAACATTTCATCAGTATAGATATCACACCTTTTCAGAATTTCTCTCACTCTCTCTCACACACACACACACACACACAGTTTGCTAAAGAGATTTCAGCCTAATCTATTTCTGAAAATTAAAACAATTTACTAAACACCAGTTTATATTTATTTTTAAACACTTTTTGGTCAGCACACATCTGTGAGTATGACATTAACAGAACAAACAATATAAAATATACTTAAACAGGATATTTTAAAGTTACAAACTCAAACACCAAAGCTAAAAAATATCTTTATATTTTAAAAAGTGGAAGAAAAATAGGTGTCATCCATTCACCTTAATGAACAAACATTTTGGAATCACAATTGGCTAACTTTGAAGCATACATTAATGTTTTAGTATCAACATCCTCATTGCAGAATCAGAAATGGGTTTCATTTGCAAAGTAGAGAAAATGCCATATCTTAAAGTCAATATTTATACTATTTGGATTTGGTGAAATTTTATAAAGGGGGACCATAATAATGGGAATTGTTTTAAAACAATTGTTAGGGTTGCGAATTCGAAAAAGAAAAAAAAATCTGGCAATATAACCATAGGTATAAATTTTGAGAAAATTTTAATGCACAATTTTCTTGTCACTGTTAAGATACTCACGTTCTCTTCCTGACCAACTGTGAAGGAGTTCCAGATGCTTCCTTTCTAGGTCTACCAGGTCCACGCTTCTGTTGTACAGCTACACTATTGGTATTACTACTATTGCTGCTGTTGCTACTACTACTACTAGTAGCTGTAGTGGTTGTGACAGTCGTGCTACTGCTCATTACAGGTTCGTTCTGATTCCCTGTGCTACTTAAGGAGTCGACTACAACAGATGATGAGCTATCTGAAGACAGAAATGGACCAGAAGATAAAGGCTGCAATGCTATTTCTTGCTGTTCTCCTCGAACCTGCAGATTACAGTTACTTTCATTTGAAGCATCCAGTAGCTGTTGAGATTCCATGGCAGGTAGAGCAGATGCTAACTGGTGAATTGAAGAAGCTTCTTGAACCGATTCATTTTTCTCTTCCGTCTTACTTTTTGCCAGTTGTTCTTTGTTTACTTTTAGTTTGACTTGTGACTGCTGCAATTCGACATCCATTGCTTGATCACTGAGAGATTGTGGTGGGGGTTCCGGTTGGGGCGGTTCTCTTTGAGAAGGTTCTGGTTCTGGAGGCTGCTGCTGTTTGGGTTGTTGGGATTCCAATTGTTGCTGCACTTCAGCTTGTGGCAGTTGGGACTTGCATTCTGGCACATCATCACCCCTCTCCGACACCGGACGTTCTTGAATGGCAGGGGATCCAGACCGTTGCTCTGTCTGAGACAATGTAGACTGCCGTTGGTGCTCAGGAAGCATTTTCTGCTGAGAGAGAAGCTGCGGCACTTGTGATTGCTGCAACGACACTTGTTGGTCAACATCCTGCTTCTGCTGAAACTCCTGCTTCGAGAGTTGTTCCAACTCAGATGATGAGAGCTGCAATTCAAGCTTCTGCTTGGTCTCATGCCCTTTATTGGCTTGGGACAATTGCTGCAGCTGAGAAAATGACTGCAACTGTTTCTCTGATTCTGGCAGTGACCCTGACAACTTTGCTTGCAATAATTGCATCCTGGGTGCTGGCTGTTGCATCTCAGGCTCTGAGTGCAAGAGATCTTGTTGTAAGGAAGGTTTTGGCAGCTCTTCATCACCTGTATGCTGCTGTTGCTGCAATGACTGTTTTGACTGAAATTGCTGTGCTGATTGTGCCAACAGTTGATTTTGTGGCTGTTCAAGTTGGGACAATGACTGTTCAGCCAGTGCCACTCCTTGTTGTTGTTGTTCTGATTGAGGTTCTTGTGCTGGTGACTGTTGTTGAGAATGTGGTGGTGGTGGTAGTGGTGGTGTTGATCGTGACAGTGTTTGTGAAGGTTGTTCTGATTGGGATGATGAATGGGACTGTTCTTGGTGTTGTAAAGGTGACTGTGGTGGACCTTGTTGGGAAGGTGATGGGAGTGTTGGTGATGCTGTTGGTTGTTGGGGATGTTGCTTTGACTGCCCTTGAGGTGACAGTGGCTGCTGTGGAGGAGGAGGTGGAGGTTGTCGTGGTGGTGGTGTTGGGGGTGGAGGTGGAGGTTGTTGTGGAGGAAGAGGTGGTGGGTGTTCTTGTGATGCTTCTGAATTTGGGAACTTTTCACTTCCGCCCTCAACTGACTGTACATCAAACTGCTGCTGCTGCTCCTCAACTGAGTTTTGCTGTGGTGACTGGCTTTTAGATTCGGAGATGGCACATTCCAACTGTAGGCCCCGACCATTTTGGTTTGGTTCAAGATTCAAGGAGACAGCAGCAGCAGCAGCAGGTTGTTCATCAATTTCTCGGTGCTCTTCCACCAGCTGTTCTTCCTTCTTAACCAATGAAGCTTGAAAAAAGTACAAACATAAAATTAAGCTCCTGAGAAATGTTCATAACCTTTACTGGAATTTGTGCCAATTAAATAAATCAGTATTATTTTAAATAATCCATTTTTAATTTATTTGATAATTTCAAAACTAAAACAGTTACAAGCCCAACTGTCAGAATACTCATTCTAAACAAACTTTTTTTTTTATTCATACTGAATTTTAGAAGTATGTAAGCCATAAACTAAGCATTAAAAATTTACACCTCAACTTTTCTCTTCAGTTATTCTAACAGTATTTTCATAGAATAATACAGAATTATTTTGAAAATATCTTCAATATTACAGTTTATTTCTATTTTTCTTATTAACAGCAAACACATAAAAGCAGACATTTACAGTTATTTAAATTCTAAGACATTAATTTTATTTTCATCCAATTACTTTTTGTAGGAAATAAGCTCATATGCTACTAAATAGAATACTTTGTTATTTATTCGTACCATCTTCATAAATGAAAAATAGCTGTTATAGTGATACAAAATTTTTATGATAAAATGACCAATATGAAATATCCAAACAATGTACAACGGAATGTGAAAACCAGTTGAATGCTTAAAATTTTTTTTATTGCTGTCAATGTTTCAATTCAATAAGAACAACTGAAACAAAAATCAAGAAAAATTCATTACCATAGCACTGTAGTTTATTTGAACATTTTTTTAAAAACTTAATAGTTAATAACATTTTCCTATGTACAAATCCCATTGTTTTGTTTACAAACATTTATGTTATTCAAATAGTTATTTCTAATTAACTGTTAAATTTTCAAATTAACCAATGTTTCTTAGTAGCAAGATTGCCACCATAAAGATTTTTCCTCAATTTTTTTTGTTCTCATGTACTTATTGAATGAATTGTTGAAAAAAAGAATAAAAAAAATTGTTAAACACCCAACTTGTTTTAAACATATTCCATCTATGTTTACTACGTGAACACAAGATTATCGAATTAACAAGAATATCCAAAAATCTAATCACTTCACTTGCCAAATCAATGTGCCAAGTTGTCAAAAATGTCATACTTTTTCAATTCTATTTATATTCTACATAGGTGCACTGAGTATATGTTGTAATGAATACATGAACATGTACTCTTGATAAACAAATACAACAGATCAAACATAAGTGTTAAAAATAACATTAATCTTTCAACTTATTAACTTGTCATTAAGAATGCATATACATGGTTTAAGGAAAATTTTGAAACATAGTTTCCCTTCTATGTGGAAAAACAACTATCAAGCAATGTTCATCTTATGATATCTGAATGAAGTTCTTACAGCAACTCTCACATATTCAAATAACAGTTTTTAGAAAAAGTTTAAGATACTTTTCTTTATTTAAAGACTCTCGAAATACTTTCTTGCACAAAAGGGAATTTTTTTACCAATTATGATTTTATAAGTAATCTAGCTGATAAGAGTTTTTCTTATTCAATTTCTTTCATATAAAATACTTAACAGAATCACAGCATAGCAACTTTCTTTACACTTTGATGACCTTTCTAATTAGAATGAAAAAAACGTATCACTAAATTTACAAGAAATGAACTATTATCATTTTAAAAAAACGTATATGCAAAAATAAAAAACCCTCAAAGCAGAAAGTAATTGAATTATAATTAATAAATCGATCTACATTTAAATTGTTAGTGAATAATTTTAATAATGCCATGAAAAGAAATATTTTAATTTCTAATATAAAATAAGAAATTACTAAAAGATTTTATTTCATTTAATTAAAAACTTATGTGCTTCTTGATAAAAATTATTTTCAAGAGGAATATTAATGTAATATTTCAAAAAATAAGAATTATTATAAAAATCTACTGTATTAGAATAGATTTTAATTAAAGCTGAGAAAATATTTTCTGATAGAAATTTACATTTTTATTATTATTTTAAAACCAATCACTTGCTACATTTTAACTACCAAATTGCAAAATGAATGATTCTCAGGACAATGCTGACAATAAAAAATTGTCTGTTTACTGATATCAGCTACCAAAAAATACATTAAAAAAAAAAAAAAAAAATTCTTCAATTCTGTTACCATCATGTTACTGATCTTTCAACTTATGACAAAGCAACTTCTAAATAGAAGCATGTCTCTAAGGTCCTTTGTCGTACCTATTTCAGTTGCAAAACAACAACAAAAGGTATGGATGGGACCTTCTTAATTTATACAAATTTTCACTCAACACAATCATTAACTTTAGTTCAAAATTCCAAATTCACCAACTAAACGTTCAAACTTAAAACAAGAAAAAAAAAAAATCAATCAAAACTCAAAAATAATTTTAATTTCTAAGTTTACATAATTTCCCCAGTTTAAATCTGAAAAAAAATTCCTGGTCAGGTTTGTCAGCTACTTCTGTGGCTAAAAATTCAAATCTGATCAACAGTTAAAAAGAAAAATGTTGATATTAAAATTGTTAAAAGCGACTTTTACAAATTTACTGCCTACGTACCAAGATGAAAAGAAAACAATACAATTTGACCAGAAATACTCTACTGCCCAGAAATTCAGTGAGTGAGAAATACAAAAATAAAAAACAAGGAAAAGAAAATGTAAATAAATATCCTCGAAGACAGATTCAATCTTAAATTGAAATTAAAAAGTTCAGTCTAACTCTCTAATTCTAATTAACTTTGCTAGTTTTTTTTATATGTATGTTTATTGTTTATGTAATATAATTGTAATTACAACTTTCAGTACATTGGTGTTTTTACTGTTCTGAAACCGTTAGTCATTTTTGGCTTATAAAAAGTGTATTATTTTTTTTTTTAATTATAAGTCATTATTTAAATAAAATTTTACTTGATCTAACTTTTTACGTTCTCCCGTGGTACATTCATAAAATTGCAAAGCTTTAATCACATTAACTACTACTAGTAACTAGTTAGAAACTTTTTGTATCACCACAATTATGAAAATTGAAAATACACGCAATGCCAGCAATGAATTTCGCTCAACTTTTTTTGTTAATTTAAAATGAATTTCAACCTAAAAATAACTAAATAGTTTTTTTTTTTTTTTATTTCTCTAAAGAATTTAATTCTAAGAAAAATATTTGATGAATATTTCAAAAGTGCGCGCACACGCAATATGCAAAAATAGCAATCTAACAAAAAAGCAACACAATGAATAAAAAGTAAAACAATTCGATTGAAATGATTTTTAATTAGTAAAACTTGAGCGAAACTGGTCATAGCATTGCCATTTAAAAAAAAAAAAAAAAACAGCAAATTGGCAAATTTTTTTTGATAGTTTGATCATAAGAGAAAAACACTCAAACCATAGACTCAACAGAAAATCGTAGGGATTTCTCAATGTTAGTTAACAATGATTACGACAAAGTTAAAACAAACAATTTTAAAATAGAGGGTCATAGGAAATGTGTCTAAAAAGGAATTTATGACCTGAATCGGGTTCATCAAGTTAAAAATTAAAATCACTTTCAAAACAAAGTAAGTGTAAAAAACGATCTTTCCTAATTTTAAGCCATCAAACAATGAAAAGTTGAAAATAAGTTCCGGAAATTAATAATTAAGAGGAAAAAAAAGGTAAATAACTTTGCTAAGGAGAAATATTTAGAAAAATATAAATATAAATGCTCGTTTAGTGAAATGTGTATTTTAGTTGTAATTCACAGAAAGAACTTGTGTTACTGAATTGTTTTACTTTTTTGTAGTGGTAACATGACAAAGTAATCAATGAACTTTTTATCAAAAACTTATTTGGTGGAATTTAAAATAAATTATTTAAAGAATTTAAGAAAACCTCTGAATTTGATTTCAGATATTGTACAACAAAACAAAAGATAACGAAATAAATAATTTTGTAAATTCACTGGAAAGTTTTTATTGACAAATCTAATTAAATCCGAATAAAAGCAACAAAAAATATTTAAACATGTCATACAAAAAATTCTAATATTGAAGAAGAAACAAAAATAGAATTTATTTAAAAAAATAACAAATAAACCAACTAAAATTGTTTTGAACTGACAAGAACAATCGAATTTATTGATTATTCAAGATTTTAAATTCAAGATCGTAAAAGAAAAAGATATTTTTTCACAAATAAATACATTTGCTACAATAACTTAAGATTAGCAAAATAATTTCCTTTCATAACGTTTGAAAACTTTCTATTTTATCAGAGATTAAATTTTCTTATTTTTGTATACAGAATTTAGACATTTTTTTTTTATTACTAAGAGTTACAACAAACAAATCAACATTTTATTTTTCAAAAGAACTCTTCTGTCAGGAGGACATATTGCCAAACATCATGCAACGTTTTCATGTATTTACTTTAATTATTTACATTTTTTTTTCTAACCCGAACAAAAATTAATTATTCTGTGATAGATGAGCGAGAAAAGAAAAAGGGAGAAGCAATAATAAAAACAAAAAAAAAGTCAGATAATTATTATCTAGGAGAGGAAGAGAAAGATAGCAGCCATGGTGGTTCCGGTGCAGATCAAGGGGGCATAATCTGATATTCGCCATTGGAACATTAAAATGCAAACGAATTACAAGAAAACAAAGCATTTTCATGAATCTCGAAAAAGATTTTTACGTTATTAAAATGTCCCGAAAATTGTGAGGGGAAGAGAATACACAGCAAAGAGTTTAGGCCCACCTAGCTGCATCGCCTTCGTCCATAAACTATGGTCGACAGATTGAATAACTAGTTTTCAGAAACGGTAGCCATATTGAATGCAAAATTAGTAGTAGTTTTATGCTTTTTACGCGAGTTAGTCTAAGAAAGAATTGTACAAGAAGCGACAGAAACAAAACGGGTTTGTGATAACAGCTGTAGAAAAACAAACCATGACCCAATCAGGAAGAAAAAGAACATTAATAAAACGAGAATTGTAAATAATAATAATAATACAAATAAAGATGAGGAAAGGGTTGGTCCCCGGCGCACGGATGGTGGCCGCAGGTAATGTAGGTAATAAGAGAGAGAAAAAAAAGCAAGTAGTATAAAATTAATACTAGTAAAAATAAGTGTTTATTTTTAAAACTCAATAGGTTATTAATTGAACTGATATTTTTTTTATAAACATTAGCTTATTTATTAAAAAAAAAAAAACTTACCTGACATTTAGTCGAACCGGGTGTTGTTATCAGCCCCCGTTTTTATCCTGTAGATGTGCAGAATAAATGGCCTAAGTATCGCCAACAGGCCAGCCGTTTGTCTTACGGTTTCTTGTCGAGTTTACAATAGACATGAGGCAGCAGACAAGAGATGCTTAACTAATAATAATAGTAATAATAATTATTATTATTATTAATAATCGATGGTCACCCGGCAGGAAACCGGATGACGATTTAACTAAACAAATACTTTTCCCCCCCTTTAGCACAAGTAACAAATGCCTTCACAACACATATCCACCCTCTCCAAGATCTAAAGATGCTCTGTATTAAATCTTTCCAGAATCCAGGAAAAAGTCCAATTTTACCGACAATCCAGTCAATATTAAATTCATGTACATAATACTTTGTTTTCCTGAAAATGAAAAAAAAATTTTAAAAAAATGGTTAACTTTGTTTAAAAAATTAAAAAGAAAATGAAGAAAAAAAATCGAAGCGTTCTAATTTACAATTTTGTAAATAATTTTTAATAATAAACGTAACTTTTACTTTGTTGAGAAACAGACATCAACTTTAATTGCATTTAGATTTTATTTTTAATTAATTGCTTGAAAATATTTTTCAACATCCTCCCTTAGGCCAATCGGGCAATAAGTTACTAAATATTTATTTTTTTATAAAATTAAAAATAATTATTTTTATTATATCTCTTCGATGTAAAAATAAATGTCCTACTAGCTACCTGTTTAAGTTCTAATTTCGTGGTCCTTAATGCACTGCCCCTAGAAAAATCGAAATGTTGTTATCTTTATTCGATATCAATAAATTTTGTCGTTTTTTTTTTGTTTTTTTAACATACTTATTTTATTAGATGCATGTATTGTTCCATCAGAAATATTAATAAATATTTATTATTTATTTTAGACATATCCCCTCCCTTTGCTTATAAATTAACGCAAAGTATTACAGTTGGGGGGTAGAAAGAGAATAGGGGGAAAAAAAGCATGACCCAAAAAAGGAGGTGATTAAAAAAAAATACTCACCAACTATTATTTTTCGATCAGTCGGCAATAAATTTATCCAGTGATCACGAACCATCAGTAAAAAATGTTGATCTCATAAAAGTTGTTGATATAGTGTTATGTTGGGTGCAATTTGGTTTCGTAGACTCGTTTGTTAATCCGTAAAAGTAAAATTTCGAGCCCAACATCGAACGAAGCACTCACAACATTAGGGCCGCATCACTGCCATACTAAACTATGGAAAAAGTATTAAACTTCAAAATCGAAGGATTTAGTATTGCGCAATAGAATGTAGTTCCCTACATAGCATCCGGCAGATTTTTAGTTTGTAAAAGCATCAAAACTCTGAAAATTATAGTTTTTCAAAATTTAAAATCGAATATTTGTTTAATTTGAGAGTTGTTTTATTATTGGAAATGTCCTACTGCTTGTATGGCATTAATCTGCAACTCTTCCATAGTAAATAATAGAGCGAAGAAAAAGAGAGGCTCTGCGTATAACTACAATATGTTGGGAGATGACAATTCGGCCAGCGTTGATGTAAAGAATACCAACAGACTTTAACTTAATCGCACCAAAATATATATATATATATATACACACACACACACATACAACTATGTTTATTTTTTCTTATTCTAAATACTTTCGGTATTTATCTAATTCTAAAAACCTACAGTTATTTTTTTTAATATTGGTAGATAATGTTATTCTTATGTACTTTTCAATTTACTTAAATTTAATTGTGCGTAAAAAAATTTAACAAGTTGTAAGTGCTACACTGCTACTAAACTTGAGCAAGTACCGCCACAACAGTTAGCGGGGATTTAGTTTTAAATTTATAAATATTATTACACCTTATTGCGGGTTTAAAAATTTATAACAATAGGAAAATAAAACTAATCAAAATAAAAAACACTATATTGATTTTAATATATTTTTTTCCTCTGTAACTGTTGTATGGCAAGATTGGAACGAATATTTCCATTTTCAGATTCAAAGTTTTTATTTTTTTAAGTTTAAAACTAAGTTGTTTAATTATTGTCAATGTATCTCTAACTAAAATTTTAGTTAAAAATGTATTAATTAATTTGCTAGAAATTATCCTAAAAAAAAAAAAAAAAAACTGAGCCACTTTAAAAATAAATAATCCTTGTTTTGAAATTGTTGATTGTTAGTAAGTGCCCATTTAAATATAGCTATTTATGAATTTAAGGATATTTTTTTAATTACTCCGAATTAAAATATTCCTAAATGTTTTGAAATTTATTAAAACGAAAAGAAAATTTACTTCCAGTTTGTAAAATGTACGCAGCTAAAAATACAAACCTGGCGTCGGAGTTGGTTATTCAATATAGATAGAGAGGGAAATTTAATTTTTCTTTTTTATAAGTAATTTTTAATTCATATTCAGATTTGAAGGGTTTTTTGGGGGTTTTTTTTCGACGCACAATCATTGATAAAAAAATTAAAAATGTTTAAAAATATCGGCGCTACTTAAGTTTCTGGTTCTCTTCGTTGAAGAAGTCAACTTTCTAACTTATTGAGAATGAATGCAGTTATCTGCCCTTGAATTGTTTTTCGTGCCTTTCTTTTTTTTCTTTTCTTGAAAATATAAAACATTTTTTTCACTCCTTGGGAAACTATTAAAAGTTCTTGTGTTATTCTTTGCATATTTTAAATGCATTCTAGCTTCTGTACATTATTCAAATTTTGACAATGCTGAAATTCGATACCCATCAGTTCCCGGTAATCAGTCGAGCAGAACGCACGCAGTTTACGAATAAGAAATGGGGAAAGTCGCTTTCAAAAGTCTTCGATTATTCTACCTTATCAAAAAATGAAAACCTTCTTTTGCGATTTGAAATGTAACCAAGTTTAAAAATTGGAGTCATTTGTTATATTTTTCTATATATCTTTCTTCGTAAACTATCTGAAACTGGCGATGTTTTCCTTGCTATCGGGGCAATTATTTAAGATTTTTTTTTTAAAATGGCCGCTTTCCTGACTAGCTTGCGAACGAAAATTTTATCTTAACCACCCCCCAAAAAAAATTTGTTTCTTGCCAATTCTGAATGGTTACATTAAATTATTTTCCCGGTTTATTCTGAATTATAGCTTTGAGGTGTCTATTTTTTTTCCTTTATTGTCGCTTGCCACAAGTTAAAATTTAGTTTTTGGGCACTATTTGTTTTATTTTTGTATTATTAAAAACGTAGAGAAGTTGAACCTTAGCATGATGAAGAATTATGAAAAGTTATTGTTCTACTCTTAACTTAAACTTACTAAAAATTAGTTGGATATAATTCTGTGCGAATAAAAACTTAAAGAAATTAATAAATCACTTTTTAATTTATATTAATTTGGAATTGATTAAAAAAAGTAAGAAAGCTTGAAAAATCAATAATAATACTAAAATTAATTTGAGAACTAAGTGCTTCTTTTCACTTTTTAAAAAAAATTATACTAAAATTCAAATTTGATTCAGACATAAAGTGTAAAAGATCGATCGATTTCTGTGGTTATTTTGTATCAATTTATTTCAGTCTCTGCTTAAACTCCACAAGTTTAGTTTTTTTGCTTTTTTGTTCAACCTTCTTTTGAACTTAACAACATTATTAATATTAACAATAATTTTTTATAATACTAGGCATGTGTCAATTTTACTTTTTATTAAACACACGTTTATTTTTTTGGTTTTTTTTTTAACTCGATAGCAGATTACAGTAAAAGATTTGTAAAACGGTGCAAAACTGCGTTTAGATTTATTAAATTTTTTTCCATAATTTTGTATTTTTTTTAATATCCACAAATTATTTTCAAATATTTTATTAAATTTTAAATAGTGATGAAAGAAAAAGTCAGCTACGCTACACAAGTTGAGAAAAAAAAACACCTCGATTATTGCACTGATGATTTATTTTATACACCTGAAAATCGTTCTTACTTGTTGAGAAATAAGTTATAAGTTTAATTTTTTCTCTCATTTGTTATAATTTGAGCAAATTTCAACTACTAGTCAACAAAAGAGGGTTTTTTTTCTACAAGTTCATACAGTCAATTTAGGTGAAACCTGTGATAGTGTGATGATATGTTTTTTAGTTTAACTATTTCTGATTGATTTTTTTTTATTAATTCCAATTTCATTACCTTCTTTTTCCCTCACGTCGGTAGTTTTCTTTTTGTTCGAACTTTGAAAACAACAAAGATTACTGGATTAAGAGTTTAAGACTATTTAAAAAAAAACATCCAGTACTTAAGTCAAGGTATTATTATTCAATGTTAATTTGAATTGAGCTTTCTTTCTATATCTCTTAGTAGAAAAGGAAGGCCTTTAGGCCCCACACGTGGACCCAATGATTTATTTTAAGTACTTTGCTCGCGGTATATTAAATTTAAAATAAACGTGACATTTACTTTCTCTTGGGAATATAATCTTCCTTCTCTCATGGGCCTAATTAATTATTACTTCTTTATTTTTTTTTTTCTTTAATTTATGCGTAAAAAAATGTCTTTTTCAAATTTTCAGTCGTAAAAAGAGAAAAAAAAAACTTTCAGAAAAAAAAATGAACTCATTTTCTCTAGTATTTTTTTTCCATCATTGAATTGTTGATATTCTTTCTAGAACGGAATTTACAAATGCAAGATTAGTTAATAACTAAACTAAACAACTTATTTCGTCTGAGTTTCCAAACATCCATCCATTTTTTTCTTTTTTTTGATCGAATCGTCACCACTCCCATAACCGGGTGTGATCGTAGGGTCGCTGCACAGTTAAAAGCACCTTACTAATTCTCTCCTCGTATCTGGTTTGAAAAGGTATTCACTCATATGTAGCCTATCTTGAACAAGTAGATCTGACGGAGCCCATCCCTCTCAGCGTCAGACTTTAATGCTCGCCTTAGCCACGTGTATGTGGCCATTGATTCCATCAGGGGAAAACCTCCTCCACCCTGGCCATTGACTTCAGACAAGGAAGCTTTCCACCCAGCAATGCCATGTCATCACTGCACTAGATATACTGCCAGTTGAGTAGAATATCAAGTAATGTTTACTTTAGTCTAAATTGAACTTTGTGTCTGCTAATTGATTGTTGTGACTATCATTTTCTTTCTTTCTATAATTTTAAATTCATTTATTGTTTTGTATTTTTATTAAATTTTTAGACAGTAATCTTTTTATGTTGCACTTAAAAATAACTTAAAGACCCTCACCATGTATTTTTTTTTACTTTACTCTCAGTTTAAACTCTCTCTCTCTCTCTCTCTCTCTCTCTCTCTCTCATTTGGTTGTCCAAAAAGTTTATTTGCTTATTATGTAGTAAACTTACTTAATAAACCAAACTTTTTGACCGACCCAATACAATATTAACCAGTGAAAGTAAATTGTTATTAATTTAGAATTTTTTTTAAAGTAAGTCAATTTAGAAAAAAATCAGACAATTAAAGGTAAAATCATAACAAAATAAAGAAACAATGTCTACCAGATTAATGAAATCATTCCTTAGAAGAAAAAAATCTATAATTTTCTGGTGATTATAAATTATAATGTCACAAGTACATATAGGCACTATTTATTAACTACACCAATCAAAATGTATACCTACTGACACACCCCTATCAATAAATAATACATCTCTTTAATTATGGGTATTTTTCAGTATGTCCACATCACTACCAAATGAGACACAAGGTTGAGGTTTAAAGTGAGTTTAATGGCAATACAGTGGAAAAATTGTTTAAGCCCCTAGCAGTAAATGCTAGTGGCATGCCACCCAGTGGTAGATTGGTATCTTGCATGTAGGAAGACTTATAGGTAGATAAGATAGATTCAGGGGAGAAATTGTCTAACATGAAACAGTGAACCAACATTCTTAACAGCTGACCTAGCAATGGATTTAATGTAGTCTTTCCACTTCATGTCAGCCGAGAATGTTAACTCGAGAAGGCACAATGATCCTGCACGCAAGCCACCAATCTGCCACTAGGTGGCATGCCACTATTATTTACCAGTCGGACCACCAACGTGTTCATCTCAGCAATGTTACCACTGGCAGACTGCTAAAGGCCCACTGATGGCAACACTACTAGAGGCCCACCAGCAGGTGGCTTGCATGTAGAGGAGTCACTCTCCTGGAGGTTAGCATGAGACATGAGAAGGCAAATAAGGCTTTCTCAGATGATTAATAGAGAGAGCAGTTTAGTTTTATTTATATATATATATATCTTATCTTACTTATTATAAAACGCAGATTGTGTGTGTATGTGTGTCTGTACGTTTATATATTGATCGGATTTCCTACATTTTTCAACCGATTTCAAATAAAACTTCACAGGACTACGAAATTACCTTGCAGTGGTTCTGATAGCGCCAAAATTTGGAAAAACAATTGTTTTTGCATGAAATCAATTTGAAAACACGATTAAGAGGCATTAATGAAAGGGGGACAACTCATATCGAATTATATTTATTAATATCGAGTTATACTTATAAAACCCAGGTTGGTTGGTTGTGTGTGTGTGTGTGTGTGTTCATTTATATATGGGATCGGATTTCCTACATTTTTCAACCGATTTCAACATAACTTCACTTTTTTTGGCAGGTAGTGTTTTTATTGTCTTTGCACACTTTTTTTTTATTTTTACATTCAGAATGCTTTAAAAATTCCATTTACAAGACAATTGTTTATAATAAAATTCTATTCAATCAATAGACTCATAACAATTGAAAACAATGTTTTTGTTTGATTTTGGGTTTGACCAATTAAGTAAAAAAAAACAAAAAATAATTAAGACATGCGTCTCTTTCAACCTTAAACAATAATCTTTGTCAATTTTATTTTTCAGTCTTTATGATGGTCGATACTTGATCTATCTCTTATTGTTACATCCCCGGCAACGCCGGCTCTACTAGTAGTATATATATATATATATATATATATATATATATATATATATATACACACACACACACACACACACACTAATGTTCTCCCAATACAAAGCCCAAGTGCCTCTCAAGGTACAGAGTTACTGATTGTGGTGTGAGATATGAACATAAGAGGAGAAAGTAGGAAATGAAGATTATGAGGATCAGTTATGTGCCATGCATGATACATGCTTAGGCAATCATGTAACTTTCAATACATGATTGATGAAGCAGATTTTTACCCACAGTTGGTTGCCATTTCTTTCTTTGGTAGACCAGTTGCCATCCATGGCTATATAACCCGGTCTGTCCTGCTATTTACCCATAGCTGGAGGTGGAAAAACAGGATTCATACCTTTCCTAAGGGTATTAGCACATAAGTGAATGTAATGGAATCGACTGGAATTCAAATTCAGCTCTCCAATTCCTCAATCTGAGCCGCTATCCATTACTCCACCTTGTCTCCGAGGATATGGAGGATAAATACATCCAAACTTGCATAAATGAAAAATTGCTATCGAGATACACCTGATTATTAAAATATATGTCTATACTCAGCACAAAGACTAATTTAAAAATATTATAACTTCTTACTCAAAATTTGATCAAAATAAAGCCTTGGGTGATAATTTTCCAAACAGAAATATACTTATGCTATTTACATTGTTTGGACTGTTGTCATCATCTTTGTTGTTATATTAACAACATTTCAGCCGTTGTACACTCCAGCCTTCTTCAGGTGATTGGAATTTTGAATCAAACCCTTTATTTAGTCCACTGGGATAGATTGGTCTAATTCTATGTGCCATATCTCCAAGGTCACATGGCCCAGTGGATAAAAGCGTTGGTTGAAGTAATCCAAAGAGTTGTGAGTTCAATACCTGGCCACAGCAGAGGTGAATAAAAATTTGCAGTTACTAAAGGGAAATAACTGAAACTAAGATATCTGGAAGCGGTATGGCACATGGATCTAGAACAATCTACCCTGGTGGACAAAATAAAGGGTTCAGTTCAAAATTCCAATCCCCTGAAGAAGGCCAGAGTGTACAACAGCTGAAACATCATGAATATGACACTAAAGATTAGAACAACAGTTCGGACAATGTAAATAGTTACCATAGCTTATCTCGGAAATATACAGGATGCCCAGTAAAAAAGTGGCAAATTTATTATCACTTTTATCTTTAAGGAATAATTGAACTTAAATAAATTTCTTGAATATTCATGACCTTGAATAATCATTCAACTCTCACGTAATTACTTAACACTGATTGGTTCTTTTAAGATTGATTAATTGCTGCTCGATTTTGTGACTTGTCATTTAAAGGTTATTTGCAGGCAGCTTTCATCTTTTGTTCTACCCATCTCATATGGCTAAACAACTCACTGATTTTGAGCAGAAAGTTATACTTTTCAAAGAAGAACATCCAATGTGGGGATTAATGAAATGTGCAGAAATTCTTCCTGATTTTTTTAGTCACATCAGTTGTCACCAGTTTTCAACGATCATCTCATGTCTTTCTGAATTTCCTGTTTTTTTAGTGGGTACCCTGTAAACAGAGAAATATACTCTTATTTTTATGCACATTGCAAATCCCTGAGATATAGAAAAAAAGAAGGAAAAAAATGCTTTTTTCAAGCATTTTATCTTTCAAACATTCAACATATATTTCTGCTTTTTTTTTTTTTTTTTTTTAAGGATTTTTTGAACTACTTAAATAGACTGGAAAAACTGGGGAGATTATTTTTTTGTATATACATTAGCATACATTAGACTTTCCTTGGATCATGACACTTGTTAGAATTGAAAACTATTGGATTCATCATTTTAAAAGTGGAGGTCCTGTTCATAATATGAATACAGGATAAATTCAATCCCTGACTTTTATAGAATTATTGGACATAGCAGTCCAATGCTAATTTTGAAACGTCCTGGGTATGACAATAAACTACATTTGCATCCTGAGTAAGACAATAAACGACATCCAACAGCAAGGCCTCTGATCAGGAGGTATTGAGGAGCATGGAAATACCTAATTGCTGGTGTTCCCAGGTACACCCTGACCCAGTTTCATAGCACCTGTTAGGGTCCTAGCTATGGGTAAATAGTTAACACCCAAACTGGGGTCAAAACACTATAAAAGTGTAAAAATAGGTTTTAATACCAGCATTTATACCAACAATGCATTTTTGAAAAAAATTTACCAGGGACTGTAATTTTGGATGTGTGGGTGATTTAATGGATAACTGCTTACAATTTATAATCAGAGAGCCGAGTTCCAATTCCAGCCATCCTAGGTATGGTGATAAACTACATCTGCATCCTGGGTAAGACGATAAACTACGTCCAACAGCAAGGCCTCTGATCAGGTGGTTTTGAGGAGCGTAGAACCACCTCTAAAATGCTGGTGTTCTCAGGTCCACCCTAACCCAGAGTGGAGGCACCTGTTAGGGTCCCAACAATGGGTAAATTTGTTAACCTCCAAACTGGGGTCAAAACACTATGAAAGTGTAAAAATAGGTTTTAATATCAGAAATAATTTGTAAAAAATTATTACCAGCAATACATTTTTACAAAAAAAAAAACAGCTATACATTTTTGAAAAAAAAAAAAATTACCAGCAATTAATTTTTGGAAAAAAAAATATTGCAGCAGTAAAAATTTTGTTAGCATTAAATAACCCATTGAGGTGTTGATATGCCATAAAGCAAACAAACAAAACCAAACCATCCAAATCCAGTTAGGTTCATTATATTCACTTATGTGCAAATACCTTTGGGAAAAAAAAAATTCTTACAATTGTGACACTATTTAGCTATGGTAATTGGCTAACTAATTAACCATAGAAATTAAAAACGGGAAATACTTAAGGCAAGAAAGAGCTATATCGAAAGATAGACTGAGCAACATTAAAAAGAAATTTATTTTATTTACAAAAAAAGATATTTTTCGCAAAAGACAGAAAATCCGTAAGAAAAAGCGAGATTGTGATTCTGTCAAAATTAATTAATGTCACAATAAGAGAGTGACATGCCAAACAACAGAATTCAGACAGAGAGGCAGAGCCGGCTACACAGGGCGGCCATAAAAACATTTTGGCTCGAACAAAGCTGCAGTAAAGGTGGGGAGAATCGATATTAATTATCTTTCAGAGATATCATTTAACTTTAATTTCTTGGTTCCAGCGAAGAAAGCCGTCTGGTATATGCACGTATCTTGGCATGAGAAGGAAAATCGAAAAGGGAATCATTATTATTATTGCTTATTCAAACTGTTGACGCCAGGCATAGCGTCTCAAAAATGAGCATCTGGTGATAAGAGAATTTTAAGGCATGAGAAAAATAAAGAATTTGATTCTCAGGTAAACACAATCACCCACTGAGGGGATTGGTATGAGATACCAATGTGAGAGAGGAAGAGTCTAGGAGGATAACTCTCCTCCAACCTTCCCTCATGGATGAGGGAGGAACCCCCGAAGTGGAAAGTGATTAATCTTCCAAAAATGGGAAGTAATTCATTTTCCTGGCCTAGGAAGAAAGAGAATTCTTGTTGGGAATTGAGAATTATCAAGGAACACAAACCACATCAAGCCCCCACACCGGGTTTTGGTCGGTGTCCATATAAACAAACGTCTCGAGGCAGTTGCAGTCAGTTTGAGTTTGGAGTTAGTTCAAGTTGGAGAGTTGAGTTTCAGTTGGAGACCAGCCTCACAGAAGCTGACCAAAAGATTTCCATGTCCTCTCAACTTAGCCTTCCTACCAAAAGCAAGTTTTATTGACAAACAGTTTAAGATACCATAACTCGCTTAAGAAACACAAAAAAGTGTCACGAATCCATAGAAACGGGCTGGGAGAGAAACACACTACTCCTGTATTCAACAGACAAAGATAATTGTTATTTCTCAACATATTTGAACCTCTTGAGTTTGTTTTATTTTTTTTTTTACTTACGCTTGTGCGGTATCACCTTTACCCCGGATTCAGCTTGCACTACGGTCCAACACCTGATTGATTTCATCTACCTAAGATCAAAGTCACAATGCGGATAGGTGAGACTTGAGATCAAAACAGTTACTTCGGTGACCAGGCGTTGGAGGCAAGCTGAGAACGACAAAGCTGGTATTGAACCGGGAATGACCAGATCAACTGGGACACAGGCTGGTGGCAGCAACAAAGAGTCAACTCCAAAACGCTGGTGGAAGAAACCTTACAGCTTCACGCCGCAACTGGGAGCTGACCACAGGCTGACAGAGCAGTGTCATATAATGACGTCGTGACCAGTAGACGTCACATATTGGCGCGGCTACCACACCAGTGGGTGTCACATATTGGCGCTGCGACTGCGACCACGACCACTGGTGTGTGTCACACAATGTAAAAATATTTTCTGGTTTTAAATAACCTGAAAAGGGTTGATAAGCCAAAGAAAATCAATCAATCCACATTTTCCAAGCCCTCTTTCCTCATTAAATACCTTAGAAATTTCAACTATCCCTTCCTGATGTTAAGTATCTGTCCTTTCTGTTTCCATTTTCTCTAAAATTTCATCATTGGTCACATTCAGTCCATGATACTCTCAGTATTCTTCTGTAGAACCAAATTTCTTTTGCTTCAAGTTTCTTCTTCGTCTGTGAGGAGATTGTCCAGCATTCATAGCCATATAGGACTGATATTACATAATCATTCAGTACTCTTTTCTTTGTTTCTCATGAAATTTTTTTGTTTCTTAATACTTAACTTAGCTTTTGGAAGGCATCTTTTGCTATCCCAATGCTCCTTCAGATTTCAGTGTCACACTTTCAATCCTCTGTTAAAACACTTCCCAAATATTTAAATTTTTGTACTTGTTTGATTTTGGTATCTCCAATTTGTAATTTGGGTTCCTCTTTTCGCTAACAACCATGTTCTCTGTCTTCTTGCAATTGATGTTTAGTCCTTTCTTCATGCTTTCCTTCACTACCATCTGTAGGAGTTCTTGTAGTTTCCTTTTTATATCTGCTGTCAACACTGTATCATCTGTATATCTTATGTTGTTAAAATTGTGGTTACAAATAACAATTCCTGGTAGGACTTTTAATTCCCTCAGAATTGCCTTACTGTATAGGTTGAATAAGTCTGGTGAGAAGGCACATTCTTGTCTTATATCCTTTCCTATTTTTGTATATTGTAGTGAAAAGTTTGTAAGATTATAGTTTCTTCTGGCGTGTAATCAATTCCTGCAATACATTTCCTTTAGTCAAACACTGCACTGACAGCAACCTGTGTCTCCTGTTCAATACAGCAGTCAACGTTCTACTTGTCACCTCATTATGCCCTTTTTTATATCCTCATTGACAGCCACAATTTACATATATGAAAAGATATTCTTGCAAGAGAGTATCCAACTCCAGGATCTATGTGCTTTAAATGTGTAACCTGCGAAGCTGCCATTTCTTTCTTTGGACAGTTTTACATACAAGGCATGTTCAAATTCATTTTCATCCTGGAGGTTTTTTTTTTTTTTGGTTTTTTTTAAGCATTTCACCCCAAGCAAGGCGGGAAGCCACTAGGATGCAAGGGGTTACAGAAAATATAGAGCGAGATCAGATAGGAGTGATAGAAGAGGGTATGAGGAGAAGGGTAGTGGATAGATCAAGGCAACTGGAGATGTTGATTGACATTACAATTGAATAGCTGGAGATTATAGCTCTCAGGGAAACTGGAATAGGGAAGGGAGTTCCACAGGCGAAAGGTGCGAGACATGAAGCTATTAGAGTAGAAGAGACGGCTACATTTAGGAGTTTCGACAGTGAAGGGGTGGGAGCGGGATGCCAGCCTCGTAGGGCGCTTGAACTCATGAAGTCTGGGAACCAGCGAATGCAGCTCCTCGGAGCAATTGCCATGAAAGTATTTGTAGAACAGACAGAGAGAGGCAACTGCGTGTCTGTGAGAAAGTGACTGTAGACAAGATGCCAGAGCAGGGCCAATTATATTGCATATCCGCTTCTGGAGCCTATCAAGAACCCCGAGGCAAACAGAAGGGGCACCAGACCATATATGGCAGCAATACTCCATGCAAGGGCGAATTGTTGATTTGTAGATCTGGAGGTTTGATTCCGGGTAGAAAAATAAGTCATTTTCTCTAGCGTTACATTGACCGTTGCAAAAAATGTATGTGACCTTGGGCCTCTTTGACCTCTGCAGTAGTTCATTATATATATGTACTAAACTTATTTTATATCTGTATGCAGGCAGTTTGCTGCCAATTTAGGCTGTGGATAATCCTCCCAAAATATGTCAAAGTGGCCTAGCAGTTCCAAAAGTTCTTCATCAAATGTCACATTCACCAAAAAGTTGTGTCAATTCATTAATATAATGAGATTTAGTAACCCCAGCCCATACACACACATGCAATGGTTAGCTTTACACAAGGTCATAACATGGAGCCCCACACTGGGATCAAATTTGGCTTCCCCTCTTTTTAGTGCAATGCAGCGGTGCTTACATTGGAGGAGAATCTGAAGTCAGATTTCCTAACTTTTGCTTCCAGTCCCATAAAGAGGTCAATGATTATTCTATAAATTTCTACTTCACAACCTGTAAAGGTCGTTTGTTCGACATAGGCCTTCACCAGATCCATGGGGGGGAATCAGCCATTGGTAAGGGGTGGATTTTTCTTCTTTTTTTTTTTAAGCTTTTCACCCCAAGCAAGGTGGGAAGTCACTAGCACGCAAGGGGTTGCAGAGAGTTGGAGCGAGAGCAAAGAGGAGTGATAGAGGAAAGGATGAAGAGAAGGATAGGGGATAAATCAAGGCATCTGGAGACATCGATTGATATTACATTACATTTGAATAGTTGAAGTTTATAGCTATCAGGGAAACAGGAAAAGGGGAGGGAGTTCCACAGGTGAAAAGTGCAAGACATGAAGCTATTGGAATAGAAGAGACGGCTACATTTAACAGTTTTGATAGTGAAAGGGTGAGAGCAAGATGTCAGCCCCTTTGAACGTTTAAATTCATGAAGTCTGGGAACCAGCAAAAGCAGCTCATCGAAGCAGTTAGCGTGAAAGTATTTGTTTAAAAGACAGAGGTAGGTGACAGCATGTCTGTGAGAGAGCGACTGCAGATAAGATGCCATTGTGACATGCTTGGGTGATCACCCAAGGGTATTTGTGCAGAAATGAATGCATCAAATCTGACTGGAATTCAAATTCTGTTGACTTCACATCCTGAGCCATTATCCATTACACAACCCACACATTCAAACTTACAGCACCTGGTATTCCCAACCAGTCACTCATCTAGGTACTGACCAGACCCGATGTTGCTTAACGTCTGTGATTGAATAAGAACTGGTGATATGACTGTAAGCCCTACTAATTTTACATAGGTATATATTTAGATATAGTGTGTTTGTTTATATATATATATATATATATATATTTGAGGGAAGATGTGTGACAAAGTGGAAAAGGTTTTCATATCAATTCATCAGACCTACAAATTCAAAAAGCTTTTTGATTTTGTAGGTCTGATGAATTGGATCATGATTACAATTCCAATGTAATAAATTATAACCATGGAATATTAGTGCTTAAGCCTTTTATATAGATATAGATATTGATAATATTAGTGGTCTATATATATATATATATATATATATATATATATATATATTTCCAAGAGGTAGAGCTCAATGTACAAAACAGAGCAAGAATATAATATAAAAGGCTCAAACACTAATATCCCATGGTTATAATTTATTACATTGGAATTGTAATCATGATCCAATTCATCAGACCAACAAATTCAAAAAGTTTTTTATTCAAAGATATATTGTTAACAACAAATGTCTATTATGCTTGATCATGAGCCATTCTAAGCTTCGTAGCATAGCTTTAATTTCAAGAGAAAATAAAGACAAAAACTGTGCAACATTTGGATATTTTTTATTATGCTGTTCCTCAATCTAAGCTTTTGGCTCACATTAGCTATCATCATGGACATTTCAACAAAGATATTCACCATCAAAGATGATATCCTGTTATGTTGACATAGAAGATTGCTATGCGATGATAACGGTCACAGAATAGCAGACGCAGGTCGTAAATTCATGATGCGGTTCTATGACGTCGTACCACGTGAGAGAACGAAATATTAACAACAGAACCATGTCTAGATGCGATGTAATGTGTTGTGACTAGTTTGAAATGTAATTTTGTTGAGTGTCAGTTGCTTCGTTTTAATTTAGATGGCCTC
The DNA here is from genome assembly GCA_903632075.3 of Acanthosepion pharaonis. NCBI lineage: Eukaryota > Metazoa > Mollusca > Cephalopoda > Sepiida > Sepiidae > Acanthosepion > Acanthosepion pharaonis. The sequence goes on along the minus strand of CAHIKZ030000007.1, from coordinate 422,715 downwards.
CAATATCTGAAGGTTCTTTTTATTGTGTGTATGTGTGAATATTATTGTGTTGTCAACTAATATCTGTCTAAAATTATGTACATGGCTATGTTTTTTCTAAGAAATGTTGTTTAATAGAACTAAGATCAGAAAGGTGACAGGTAAGTCTACGGGGGAGTGTAGTTGTAGTAAAACCAATATATGTATTATTATGCATTTGGTTACAATAGTATAAGTTAATAGTGTTATGTTTATTTTGATGTACACCATTATGGTTACAATTATTATTAATGTTATCAATTTTGTTAGTGGTATTATTAAGTTTATTGATTAATAATAGAAAGTGTAGTGATTAGAATATATAAATAATTTTTTTTTCTCATGCATACTTGTACATGTACATATACACATATTTCTGATATATATATATATAATTATTTATTTAAAAATATGATTCCAACACTACATAAGAGTTCTTTGTATCAAGCACTGTTTTTTAAAAATAATAACAAAAATACTAAAGAACTTTGGATTATTTACCTAATGAGTTCTTTCCTATTTTCTATATATTTTTACATATATATATATATAAAAACATGTATACATATATGGTATCCCATATATACCCATACAGACACACACATATACATACATCTTACTTATTATAAAATGCAGATTGTGTGTGTGTGTGTGTGTGTGTGTGTGTGTGTGTGTCTGTACATTTATATATTGGATCAGATTTCCTACATTTTTCAACTGATTTCAACAAAACTTCACAGGACTGCGTAAAATTACCTTGCGGTGGTTCTGGCAGCGCCCAAAATTGGAAAAACACAATTGTTTTTGCCCAAAATCAATTTGAAAACACGATTCTGTCACCAGAATGAAAGGGGGACAACTCATATCGAGTTATACTTATTATAAAACCCAGGTTCTTTGTGAGTGTGTATTCATTTATATATGGGATCAGATTTCCTACATTTTTCAACTGATTTCAACAAAACTTCACTTTTATTTTGGCAGGTAGTGTTTCTTATTGTCTTGCACATTTTTTTCTTTATTTTTACATTCAGAATGCTTTAAAAATTCCATTTACAAGACAATTGTTTATAATAAAATTCTGTTCAATCGATAGACTCTTAACGATTGAAAACAATATTTTTGTTTGAGTTTAGATTTGACCAATTCGTAAAAAAAAAAAAAGAAACAAAACAAAAAAAACTAATTAAGACATGCGTGTCCGTCAACCTTAAACAATAATCTTTGTCAATTTTATTTTTCAGTCTTTATGATGGTCGATACTTGATCTATCTCTTACTATTACTGTCCCCGGGCAATGCCAGGCTCTACTGCTAGTATGATATATACATTAAAGCCATTTTTTTTATTACTTTATCAGGTGCACTGATGTGCAGACTGTGTTAAGAAAATTGAAGCAGTGTGATGATGATATTTTCCATGTAAATATATTATTGATATCTGTGTGTATTTTCTTTCCTCATGTTTCCCTTTTTTTAGTTGGTGTACACAATAGTTTAATTTCCCCAGTCGAATAACTGGTTAGCTCATTTGCAGAGGTATAAATCCAACTCTTCTCCTCCCAGCTATGGGTTAATTAGTAAGACTTGTATCACTAAATCATTATTATCTAAAAAATAATTCTTCCATTATAAAATTATTTTCTGGTTTTAAATAATCTGCAAAGTGTTGAGAAGCCATAGAAAATGAACCAATCAATTTTAATTGTCTGCTTTCATTGCATTAATTAGATTTTGTTCATCCAATAGGATTTTTAATTTAATTATATTGCTAATTAATTTAATACTCATTATTATATAACTAAAAATTTCCAATAAAAAAAACTGCAGTGAAATATTAATTTCTTAATAATACTAAAAATAAAAAAAAAAAGAAAGTGAAGGGATATTTCATAAAGTAGCTAGGTAAGTTGATTCACTGTGTTGCACTCAAAATCAATTTTGCTCGCCAGAATCTATCTTACATATTTCTAAGTCTACCATTCTTTCATTCATTGTATATTGCTGCCACATCTGGTCTAGTGCTTCTGCTATGTATTTAGAGATTCTTGATAAAATACAAAGAAGAATCAGCAATATTATTGGTCCTGGCCAGGCATCTCAGCTTCAGTCACTTTCTCACTACCATAACATAGCTTTCCTGTGCCTGTTTCTATAAATATTTTTTGTTCTGATGAGGTTTCCTCTATAGTACCTAGACTTTATGAATTTAAGTGCAGTACTAGTTCTTATCATTTTACAGTTAAAATGGTTAGATGTAACCATAAGTTCTATGCTAACAGTTTCTTTTCTCACACTTCTTGCTTGTCGAACTCTCTTTTGGCCTCTTGTTTTCCAATCAACTTTAATCTTCAAAAATTTAAATGCAATGTCAATCATATATGTGTTTTATGAACACCACCTGGGTGGTCACAGTGTCTGTTTGAAATGGGCTAGTACATGGTTTGAAAACTGGTTAGGGTGAAATTAATTTGAAGCTGAGGACTAGAGAGAAACCAGATGTCCCTTTTCTTCAACAGTTGCTTGCAATTTTTATAATTATCATTACTTTGATTTCTGATGAAGAATCCTTCACCAGGAAGAAAGCCATCTGGTTAATTTAAGGGAATATGGAGGTAATAAAACATGAGCTACGAGCATTCTAAATTGTCATTTTTCAAAGACTGGCTAGGTAAAGTGATGTCATTAATCATTGTTATTGGTGGAAGATTTCCCCATATGAGTAAGCACACATTTCACTTGGCAGTCATTTTCTGTGAAGGGAGCAAATTAGCCAGATTTGATAACACACCTGCATTTCACCGAATACACAGACCCTTTGAACAGAGAGAACCCTCTGACATCATTTCATAGAAGTTAAAATTCTGTAGACTTATTTTTTTTTTCTCTTCACATTAAATTTTAAGTTTACAGAATGCATTCAGTTCATTTATCAAAAAACTTTTCTCCCCCTCAAGCAAGCCAGCAACAATTGACCATAACCAGAAGCGAAAAGTTACTATGGTTTGTGGGAGTTCAATTTCATTGATTTTCTTCAAGGACACAACGGCAGTATTTAAGTCCAACTACTGATGATCACCATCAAACAGATGGAACTGAAAAGACTTAATCTCTGTTCAAGTGAAGTGGGACAGATAAATCTACTGGCCTTGTTGGCACAATGTAGTTGCTGATACAAATTCCCCTATCCACCTGGTTATAACTGATACAGCAAACCAACCAGTTATAATTGAGTGCTGTGACAAGGAGCTGATTACACCCCAGACCAACCTGTTACAAAAATGAAATGATTTAAAAAAAAAAAAAAAAAAAAAAAATCAAACAAGAAGCTTAAAATTACTTTTTGAATTTCTCAATTTTTAAAATTTATTCTTTCCAGCTGTGTACAGAAACTAACTTTCATATCAGATAAAAAATATTGACCTTTCAATAATTCAAACTCAATCATCTCCAGAGTTTAGCCCTGCCTGTGCAGAGTAGCGGTGAGAGATGTGAAGTGAAGCAGGTTGGAGTTAAGGGAACTACTCTCCGGGAAGGTGGATAATTTTCCAAATTTGGAAAGTTGATTAAAAAGCAGAAATAGGAAATAAAGAAAACCCTTATTTGAATTAATGATAATTAAAGAATCAACGAATCCCCAGAACCCTTCAGCCCCATGCCAGTTTTGGGCCAAAGGGCATATAAACAGATAACTTTGGGGAGTATGAAGACTTTGGGCTGAGAACCTGCATCAACTGCTTCTGGAATACACATCAATTACCACCAGAATTCCTGATTCCAAGTCTTTGAACCTAGCCTTCCAGAAGTTTAGAGAAAGCCCAGTGTCGCTAGAAAGATTGATGTGGGAAGGGTTAATTTTTGTTGTACCAAGAGCTATATAAACCAATTTCTCGTTTTATTTTTGTGTCATGAATACTTTTCCTTAATGTATCACTAGCCATGGCTTGACCAGTGCTGCAAGTCTACAACCATCAATCTTCTACTGCTTTGAGATCAAGAACACAATGGGGGCAGAGACAGTGTGGATTGAAATTGCCAGCAACCAAGAACCAGCTTGGACTAGCATCATCATTGACCAGCGCAGAGTTAGCTAGTGGTTAAAGTGTCCTCCTAAGACCCTGAGGACCAGATCACTAAATGTGGTTACACCACCGGGCATAGGCAGCAGCAAAAGGTGTTACATTATTTGGTGACCATGACCCTGTTTCAACTTAAAAGAAGACAAAGATTGTAAGAAACAAGTTGTGAAGTTCCTCACAAACAAAATTCATATCAAAATTATTTTTTTTTAATTTTACAGAAGAAATGGATTGTCTTAGTATAGGGGTGAAAAGTATGTGTAAAATTATCATGAGGAAAATCCACAATTTACGTTATCTTATGTATGCATGGTGTAAACTTAGTAGCGACAGACTGGTTAGCCAATTAATATAAGTATGGATATAGTTTTGACAACTACGCTTTGTGTCACGTGGGCATTTTCATAATGTAAACTGTGCAAACTTGTTTATGAAAATATTTGAAAAGCAAAAAATAATTTACACAAAGGAACTTTAGTATTCAATAAGTTAATTTGAGTATGTGAAAATTTGAGTAATATTATTTACATACTGGTTGAAGATATATGAAAAGAAACTAGTCTATTAATTTATGTTATGCTATTTATAAGAAAAAACATTACAGGAAATTAAAAGTTACATTTGTTAAACTAAAGTTTTATTGGTTAATGAATATATTTCATGATTTTTTTTATTTTGGAGAAAAAAGATTGTTAATCATTTTCTTAATGTGAGCCTTCATTTTTTTTTTTTTAGCATACAAGAAATGGAGGTTTGTTTTTCAAAGTGTGAATCTTGTTAGAATTTGAATGAAGTTCATATGATCCTACTTTTGTACAGTATTGAAATTTTAGTGATAGTTATATGCCATGTGTGATACACGCGTAGGCGATCATGTATCTTTCGATACATGACTGACGGGGCAGATTTTCTCCGTGCAGTAGGTTGCCATTTCTTTCTGTGGTAGACCAGTTGCCATCCAAGGCTCTAGAACCCAGTCTGTCCCGCTATTTATCCATAGCTAGGGGGAGAAGATGATTCATACTTTTCCCAAGGGTATTAGCATGTAAGTAAATGTAATGGATTTGACTGGAATTCGAACTCGGCTCTGATTCCTCAATCCAAGCCGCTATCAATTACTCCACCAGGACTTAAATCTATTGAATTTCTTTTTCCACAATTTTTAACTGGGTTCTACATATAACAATCCATCACAAAAGCTGGAAAAACAGTTTGCTCCTTGTATCACTCCAGAAAGTATATATCTACCATGCTTCATCAAGATCAGACCAAAAATATAATATTGCTGCCATATGTGGCCTGGAGTTGCCCAATCCTCCTTTTTCAACCATAAAATTCAAAAGTATTTACTCAGCCTTATAGGAAATTAATTATTTTCCACCCTACAATCCCTTTCCTCACAGATGCAGTTATATTATCTACAGTATTTACATGCAGGCTATTGTCCTCATCTTTGTTTACCACAATGGGTGAAACAAAGGTAAGAACAGTCTGCATGTAAATGTTGCTACTTCCAAATCCTTTGGTAAGGGCATTCCAATCGAAAAAAAAAAAAAAACAACACATTTTTCCAAGAACTGATGTTTTGTGTAAGACTCCCAAGATGATACTTCCAGTATCACTAAAATCTTCAAGTCTAGGGACAATAGTTATCTATCCACCATATCCTCAATCTTCACTTCCGATTTCTCCTAAAGAAAAGGAGAAAAAAAAGCTTTTGAGCAGAAATCCAGCATCTCTAATCTTCTAAATAAATAAATGGCAAATTCTATCTAAAAACCTCTAGCTCTGGCCACATTTGCTCTACATAAACATCATTTTTTGGAATCAGGATGATTCCAGGATTGAAAATCTGCCCTTCATCTGGTACTTGAGCATCCAGCATTGGGATTTTTGTCCAGATGAAGAGGGAAGTTAAAAACTCAAATTTTAAAAGAACTGAAAGAAAAAAATGATGATGATTTTAAGTTTTTATTCTATATTGAAACTGAATTTAAAATTTTTCTTTTAAATTAAGTTTAAAATATCTCCAAAACTTTATGAATTGAGGAAATCAATTTTATTTCTTCAAAATGCCAAGGAATCAGAGTTAAAGTGATGTTTATGAAGTACCATGGAGTGAACTGAGGAATTCAAAATTATCATTGCTGTTTCCTATGCTGAACCAGGTTTCTTTTGTTTTGGGCTGGAAACCTTATTAGCACTCCATAGGAGCTAGCTTAAATGTCTGAATGGAATACAGTCTTTACGTTAGTTTTTAATAATTTTAAAAAAGTAAAAATTGTCTTACTAGAGATGACACAATCAATATGTATATAGATATTTTAAACAGATTACAAAGAAACATTAATCCTCAAAGCGGAACTCCACAATCAATCCATTACTAAACTCTAGAAAAATTATTTGTGATACATGCTGTTTCCATTATGGCTATAAATTGGCAACAGCCAGAGAAAATGGACTTTTTTTTTTTTTAAATATATAAGTGGCTTATCAACTTTTTGAGTTATTTAAAGCCAAAACATAATTGGATAATTTTTTTTGTGAGTGAATATTGCAAATTTTGAAGTATAAAGCAAAGGTTAGACTTTTTTTCATAATTTTCCAGACAAATCAGCCAATATTTTGCCATATTTATGAGGAACCTATTTTTTGGAGAACAAAAAGTGTATTAAACCATAGCAAAATTTTTAAAATCTCTTTAGAAGTTAATTTGTAATTGTAAATTTCTCTTCAAGTTTGTTAATGCTAACTATAAGACAATAATTCCTCATCTCAGAAAATTACTAATTACGTTAAAGGGTATTCAATAATTACAAGGTTTTTTAGTCCATCTTTATATAAATAAATATATTACAAAAATAAAATATTTTACAAAGCAGAAACAAAAACTTAAATGTCCATAAACTTATTTGATATACTATCAACTATGCCCTTCTGTGTGAATAAATTGCTGAAGACTCTTGGTGTATGACTCACATATAACCCCTTTGAGGGATTTTGTCCTATTCCTTCAAGAGTTTTGCCCTCAGAGACTCCAAATTGTGGTGGCATGTAACAGAAACCTAAGATTTCTAAGATACCTGAATCCTTAACTACAGCATCTCGGGTAAGGGGATGATAGAGGCCATTTTTCTTTCAAGAAATGAGGAACATAAGTTGCTTGTCAATATTGAGAGTGCTGAATCTTTTGGAATGTTTTTTTTTTAGCTCAAGGCAACAGTGATGACTCAAGGTCCTTTACATAATTTTCCCAGTTAAGTTTAACCCCTGGTTCTACAAAAAACAGGACGTTTTCCTGTCACAGCAGCCCATATCACAGCAACTGCTCCTTGTTTTCAAGTAACTGTTTCCAATTAAAAGACCAAATCCAATCATTCTGGCTATTAAATGTCAATTTTCTTCTCATCACAGAACAAGTTTTGGGAGCGTGGCTGCCAAAATGCACTTGAGGACTTTGCATTTCTTTACAGAGCTTGCAGATAACAGCAGTTTCTTTTGATGTTTGTAAGTGGATTTGGAAAGCTCTGGGATTTGAGCAGGACCTTGTCCTTGCCTGTTCTTCACATTCCCAGTCTTGTTGAATATTTTGATGGTTCTCCACTCTAACATTCTGTTCATTTTTAATGATTTGGCAGTATCCTTTGCCTGGTTCATTTTTAAAATGGTGATTCTTTTAGTTCAAATTTAGCCATTTCCAAATCTAATGCCTGAAACAAACCTGAATTTACTACTCAAATCTGGTCTTAACTCTCAGTATATTTACTGAACTATCCTAACTTTAAGGTGTTACATTTTCTTGGTATAGCTATTAAGCTATCCTTTTAACGCCCAAAGCATCACATAACATCCCAAAAGACAAATTTTTAAAATTAAATTAAAATTAATTTGAGTGTAATGATAAATATCGAACACCCTGTATTTTTGTGATAATAGAAGGAAAATATACCACAGGCAATTAATGTAAATAGGAATTCTAAAGCTTTATACAAGGTATGGCAGACATATCTCCCACATAATGTTAAGACATCAGTGACAATGGTGTCTTCATCTAGCAAATTTTTTACTATCATCTGGGAGGCATTTCTGCTGTAGCCTGTATTTAAACCACTGTTAGCAAACAAATATTATACAATGTACATTAATAAGAAAAGACATGTTAGAGGTTTGGAATTTTTTTTTTTATTCATTTCAGTTACTGAATATTTCCTGTATTGTATAGGTCAATATTGTAACCATGGAAACAAAGGATTCATTACAAAATTTTGGTCACAAAATGAGAGTCATGCCCACAGGTAAAAAGCAACCAAATAGTATAAAGGCTGCATCTAATGATCACTTTCATCAGGACATCCAAAATGGATGTAAAGAACCTGGTTCCTACTCTGACCCCAAAAAACCTTTCAACTCTACAATATCTGATTGAAAAGTTGACCTTTATGGATTTATAGTTTCCTTTCAAGGGACATATTCATGGCATGGAAAAAAAAAAGGGGGGGGGGGTACCTCTTTCCCCCCCATGTCGGTTGTTGTGGAAGATGTTGATATTAAATTATCACACACAGAAACATTACTTCAAATGATCACATTTCAGACAAGTAAATGAAGAAAGCTCTTCAATTCCGAACCCTGAAACAATGTTTGATGAAAGAGACCAAAGAGAAACTTTAGCAATTCAATCATACACACATTATTATCTTATGAGAAGCAGTTAACAAAAAGCCAGTCAAGCAAATAAATAGATAATGATGTCCATAACTAAGTATAAACACCACTATAACATTTGCTGACTTGATGCTTGATACCTCTCAGAATGGTGGTTGCCTGTGACATTTGCCAAAAGAAGCCAGTACAAGAGAAAAAAAAAAAAAAAAAAAAAAAAAAGACACATAGCATGGCTAATAAATGGAGATAAAGTGAATGAAGTTGGTGGGAAAGCTAATAACTTTCACCAGGAGCACGAATATCATCGATTTTTAGAATCATACGGACTAGCTGAGTTGCCAGCATAATTTGTTGCTTCTTTGCAGTTAGAGTTTCTAAGACATGTTGTTCCTTCATATCTGGAAGGAAAAAGAAAAAAAAGCAAATTAAGATTAAATTGATAAAAAGTTACTTATCATTAAATAAATATTTAAAAGTTAAGAATTATGAAAATGTTAAATGTACAGAAATGGTAATTAAAACACACACACATATTACAGACACACACACAAAACCTAGTGTATCTAGGTCTGCTCTACGGTTGTATTGAGCTCTTGTTAGTTAGTTGTTTACTCGTGTCGGGGTTTTTTCTTTGGGCTTCAAACCTGTATCTGTGCGATTTTTTTTTCGACAGTCTTTCATGTTTCTAGCTCTTTCTTTTTTTTAACCCCCTCTCGAGATTGATTTGATTATTGGCAAATCAAAAATTTGAGGTTTTTTTCAAACGAAAGTTATATATATATATATATATATATATATATATATATATATATATATATATATATATATATATATATGTGTGTGTGATTTTGGGGGTGGAGATAATAAGTAGTGTTCCCACTTACCAGAAGTTTCTTTACCAAGGCAATCAATTCCAAGTCTTGGGTTATTTTCTTTCAATTGCCTAGATTTTATTTCTGATAAAGTTTGAATTGGTTCCAGACCACTGTTTTCAGCAAGAGCTAAAGGAATAGATTCCAATGCACTAGAAAAGGCCCTCATAGCATACTGTTCCAGAGTAGATACCTATAAATGAAAAAAAAAAACAAAAAAACAAACCATCACATTTGTGGATGCCAAAAAGAAAATGAAGTCTTAATAAACTGAAAGACTAACCAATTGAAGTTCATTTGGAGTAGGTCATATGTAATAGAAACAAATTAGGGAAATAAATATGAAAACTTAAATTAAATCAGTACTCTAACAAGAAATTTTTTTGTTTCTTAAATTTTTAAATTAATCAAATTGTTGCCATACGATGTGGGGTAACCAAAAGAAAAAAAAAAAAGAACTTAAAAAAAAAAAAAAAAAAAAAAAAAATCAAAAAAATTCAAACTACTAAGTTGATACAAAAACTGTTCAGTGTATCACATTTTAGTAGTTAGCAGGACATCAAAGTTTGTCACAAATGATTCCAGCCAAATGAAAACACACATGTAAAATATTTTTTGAAAGAGAATTTAGTAAAATATTCTGAATTATATGAAAATTAAATTTATAATCCTTTTGTCCATAATCATATAATAGTTGAAGGAATAAAATAAATATTTTCCCATACCTTGTCAGCCATTTTTTCTACAGCCAACGAAGACGCTATTTCTGGAGCACCACCTCCATACACAATTCTGTTGTCTTTCAAAATATTACGGATAACACACAAAGCATCATGAAGACTTCGCTTTGCTTCATCAATGATCTATAAATAAAATATTTGTATGTCAGAAGAGAAAAATTTACTATAATTGCATTAATTATTCAAATAATTACTAATAAAGTCATTTTGTTATTTTTATTAATAAACCAAGTTTGTAAGTCTTCTAAATTTTTATTTGAATCAATATTCACTATAACGGAATTGAATTTTGCAATTCTAATCTTTTTGAATTTCGTAAGTAATTGAAACAAACACGCGTAAATAATTTTAGGCTGTCTCTGCATAAGACCCCCTTTCTCAGATGATATTTAAAAAAAAAAAAAAAAAAAAAAAAAAAAATTAAACAAAGAAAATTTTCAAGTACCATTTTATTTCCTCCTCTGATGAAGATGGTGACAGCCTTGGAATTCTGGCAATCTTCAATCACCAACATGCGGTCTTTAGTTGTTCCAAAAGTTAATTCACGCACAGTTCCAGCTTTTCCCAATTTATCAGCTGTTAACTCAGAAAAACGAGGGACAATGCGACCACCTGTTGCAATAGCAATCAGCTGCAATGAAAAAGAGAAACACGTTTACAAATTACTAACTCACCAGTTGGCATGCAAAGCTACAAGTAAAAATTGGTGACAGGCAGATTTGAGCCAATTAAGAAGTCCAGCTTTTATAGATTTACTTACAAGTGAAGTAAATAAATTGTTTAAATTTTACCTTGCATGAAATTGTATCCACACCAAAACCAAGTACCCCCCACAAAAAAACAACAGATCAGCTGAAGATTACCTCTATTTCTGGTCCTCCAACCCAGCGAACAGCAGGTAGTTGTTTCTGCAGCAATAGATGGTTGGCTTCATCATCAAACCCCCATTGACAAATGGCAAGATTACATCCTGTGCTTTTGACCTGAAATGAGCAATGTAAAAAGGTTGTAACATTCACCTTTAGATACAGTAAACAATTTAGATAAACATCTTTTAATTCTCACCATTAGAGAGATCCATTTTATATTGTACACATCAAAAACAAAGTAGTTTTGCCACTGACCTGGTCAACCATTTCTTCAAATTTCTCTATTTCATAAAGTCTTAATTTTTTATAATCCTCCACTGATGTAACATCCAACTTGTGTTTCGTCTTTGGCTTAGGAGGTTCAAATGGACAAGTCAGGATCCCAATTTTAGCATCTTTAACCAACTGCAATAAAATTGCAATACAGTTATGAAAACTAAAATAAACATACATAAAGTGTGTGTGTAACGAGATGATTTTTAAATGCAGACATAGAAATCATCTCAATTAAACTCACTACATATATATATATATATATATATATATATATATATATATTTATGAATTTATATATGTGTAATGCGTGAATATATTTGTAGAATATAGTTCTATGAATATATATGTATACATAGGTGTATGTTTTATACATAAGTTCTAATGGAAGGACAATTTTTTTTTTTTTTTTAACCTTTTAATCTTGCTCATCTGGAGATGATCTCAATTTAAATCGATCACTTAGATTTAAATTGAAATATATTTCACCTTAAACATGAGTCATAATGTTAAAAATATTAAAATTAAAAATATTTTTTGAAATTTAAACACTTAATTCACCACCTAACGTTAACTGTAAAAATTTAAATATGTATAAATATGGATGCGTGTGGAGATATGTAAATGTATATGCATATATACCGATGTATATGGTTATATGTGCAATGGCACATGTACATGAATGTATGTGTTTTTTCCGTAAACATGTATGTGGTGTATGTATGAAAAAAAAAACAAAAAAAAAAAAAACTAATTTTTTTACTATTACCTTCAAATCTTACTCCATCTTAATTTGAAACCTAAACTTTAATTAAGAAATATTACCCATCTAAAAATAGCTACAAATTAAATTCATGAATTAGACTAAATGATAAAGATTTTACCTTAAAAGTCATTCACAATATTAGAATATTACTATTAGTAAATTTTTATTTTTTTTTAATTATTGTTGTTTATTAATATAGTATTCAACTTGTATTAAATCCCTAATTTATTTGTGGAGAAGTTGAATATTTAAAATTGCTAACAAGCATTAAATTTATTTTCTTTGTGCAGTTTTTAAACATTTAAATTACTATCAAATGTTAAAATCTATTTTTATCTAAATTGCTAAAGCCATACCACCTCTCTTCTTCCTCCAAAAACCCTATATACATCTCTTATCTCTTTTCTTCCCCCTTTTACCATATCATTTCCATTGAGTTGACTGATTAAATAGGACAATGTTGGATCCTTACCCCCCTCCTTCCTCAATATTAAGTATTATAATAAAAAGAAATATAAAAATAAGTTTTAAAACTCTCCCTTCCCTCTCTAAACTCGACCATGTCTCTAATACCATCCCTCACCACCCTCTATGTCAACCTATATAAGCTTAATACTGCCAGCCAAAAGCGTGAATTTGAAATTCATTTCTTGTTTCACCTTTTGAAAGTGAAGTCTGAAGATCCAGAGAAAAATAAAATTCTCTAGTGAAATAAATTATTACAATGTAGCCGTAAAGTTGTCTGTTTTTCTTTAAATTATTCGCTGTGAATTAACATTGAGCTCTCAGGATTTCATCTTCCTTGGGATTATCCATATGGATTACCAAGATTTTCGTTACTTATATAAGAAACATTAGCTGTCTCATTGTTTAGTTCTTAATATTAATTTAGAACTACTGTAAAGAATTATTTACATCTTGAGGGAAAAAACACAGAACAGATAGCCCTTCTGTTCATTTTGTTTCCAGATGGGAAAACCATAAAATGCATATCACTTAACATATTCCAGAGTTTTTGAAATGAGTTAAAGAAAAAAAATAAAATAAAAAGGAGGGGGAAATGATTTTTATTGAAAGAGAGAACTGCCCACAAAAATAAACATAAGCAATACAATGTTATGACTGAATAGGGCACATAAATTAGCCAAGTGAGAAATTATATCAAGTATTTAAAAGTTTGATATCTAACCCCAATCAAAAGTCAAAAACCCTTCAAATTTTGATTTTCAAAAAGATAAAAATAATTTTTCTAAGTACAAAATAGTATCAATAGACTTATATGTATTTCTTGTGTATTTTTTTTTTTTTTAGACAGGTTCCAAAACACTAATTTAGGTTTCAGTAATTGTCAATATTTAAGCATGCAGCAATAAAAAGGCCTAAAACTTTTTATAATTGTCAGTAGAGAAAGTAAGATTTTGAGTTAAAAGCCATTAAAATTTAAGAATCACTGTCTCCTTTCAATACAAATTTGATGAACTCAAATGATAAAATGAGTACTGAACGGATTTAATCTTGCATGGAATCTGATCCTTACTGACATGACAGCCAGAAGGGAATTCCGTACCATGCATACAACCATAGTGAAGATGACAAGCAGCCCATGTCATTTCCCCTCACTGAATATAAAAATAGAATTTTGCAGTCCAATTACAAAGAGTAAACAAATCACCTTTCATCACAATTGCATTGACATAAAAAGAGTCTCTTACCTTAGGCATTTGTGGATGACTCATATCTTTGTCAACAATAACACCCTTGACTAAAACTGTATCTTCCAGTTTACCACCTACTTTGCCATCAACTTTAATTAATTCAAAATTTATATCTTTCCTATCCAAATCAGCAACAGAAAGAACAGCTTCAACTGCAATTTCAGCCATTTGCCTGTGACACTTGTTAATACTGAAGAGGAAAATAAAAAAAATAAAAATAAGACAACTTTTACAGAAAAATGTTCAAACAAAACTGAATGCAATAAACAAACTGAAAAGGGATAATTTAAATTCCAATCTTTGTAGAATTATCTAAATGAATTCCATCAATATGGATCATATAAGTTACTAAAATCATAAAAATGTCCTGAAAGAACTTAACATCCAATGTCTCTTTCCAGTACAAACTTAAGAGAAAACTCAAGTGAGAGAAAAAGCACTACAAAGAGTTAATTTTGCATGGAATCTGATCCTTACAGACATGTGACATTCAGAAGGGAATTCCGTACCATGCGAAACAAGTTTAAAAAGACAAGAAAATAAACACAGCCATATATATTTCATGAAATATCTGTTTGATGCATTCACAAATGCATTTCACTATCATAATCTTCAACTGAAAACCATTCACCCATCTTACTAGACCCCCCCCCCCAAACACACACCTTGGGTTAATATTTGGTGAACAACTTTTAAACAACAAACATTTCTTTCTCGCAGAATATGCAAGCAGGGGTGCCAATGCAATTTGCACAAAATGCTGTCTTTCAGGATAGGGGTTCCAGGCCCTTCAACATCATACCCCTTGTTCACAGTGACCTAGCCAGTACGGATCAGATAGACTTGTGTGCCATCTGTCATCTACAATTGTTCTCATCTAACATTGTGACTCCCCTGGCATTTTATAGTCCAAGCATGAACAACATTCAAGAAAAAAAAAAAAAAAAAAAAAAAAAATCCTATCTTTTAGAATTACCTGAATGACTGAATAAGAAAATAGAAATGTTGTAAAATGTTCTAAAAGAATTTAGGATCCAATGTCTCTTTTTAGCACAAACTTAAGAGAAACTCAAGTGATGAAAAAAGTACCAGAAAGAGTTAATCTTGCATGGAATCTGATCCTTACAGACATGTGACATTCAGAAGGGAATTCCGTACCATGCCAAATACAACCATTGATTGATTAAAAAAAAAAGGGGGGGGGCACATATTTGTTTTAAGATAACTGAATTGTAACACTGACAAAATTTGAATATCAGACCACTCCCCACCCCAAAGCCATCCCAAGGATGAGAAGAACTAAGAATAGGACAGAGAGGAAGGGGGAGAAAAAAAAAGAAAAAAAAAAAAAAGAAGTGGGGGTGCAATATAAATGAAAAATTAATCTCATAAGCAAAAGCTATTTGGGAAGCGGAAATTAGAAAGAAATTCAACACAGTATTGTTGTAACGAGTGACAAAATACAGTTGTAAATGCAAAATTGTTATGACACATTAAATATTTTGATTTATTTCATTGGAACAATTTGTTGCTTATAATACTTTTGCATTCTTCAGCCTCTATGTGTTACATTAAGTAAACCAATATTATAACATCTTAATTTCTTGTTCTTTCAAGAGTTTGAATCGAGGATGTTACTTATCAAAGCAACTGTCCTTCAGATACAATGGTTATTCTGTTAATATTAAGAATTCACATACAAATGAAATAAGGTCCAACAAAGGGCCAAGTTTAGAGATTGAACAGAAATATACAATTTCTGATCAAAACATATCAGGACTGGTGCTATAAAAAGAAAAACTACAACACATTAATTCAGCATTTAATCTCCTTTGAAGGAGTACCCTTCTGAAGACATACACTTTATCCAGAGTTGTTTCCATTGATGGAAATATTCTTGGAACTCATTTTTGGCATAGTGAGCAGCTGCTGCTTAACATTTTCTTGATATCTGGAAATCTTGTTCCTTTCAAGTGGGATATGATTTTTCGAAAGAGGAAAAGTCGCAAGAGGCAACATCTCAGGAATATGGTGGTTGACAGCAGGGTCCTCACATTCCTTCAACTTATTTGTGCTTTTTTTCGATCTTTAAGAGGTGGTGGTGGAGGTTTCTTCCACTATGAAGACCGTGCCTTGGATTGGGGTCGGGGGAGTCATAGCCATACATCCACAATTCGTCACCTGCTATGACAGTTTTCAAAAAGTTCTTCCTCGACACAATCAAGATCTTGAATAGCTGAAACCAAATTTTCTTTTTGGTCAACTAAAAGCAGTTTTAGCAAAAACTCCAGACACATGTGTCATATACAAATCTCCAATGAGAATGGTCTGAATGGAACTGTAACTAATGTTCACATTCTTAGACACCTCATGCACTGTGATTCAAAAGGGCTTTATGCACATCCGCAATGTTTTATTTAGTTATGCTGGTTGTGGGTCCCCCAGAAGCAGAGTTATTGTCAACATTTTGTTGGCCATCCTGGAAACATTTGAACCACTCATACACAGCTCATATATTCTGCAACTTTGCATATGTGTTTATCAAGGTACCACCAAGATTTTGGAAAAATTTGATCCAAATTATCTGCTCAATTTTCTTTGCCAAGTCCACTGGAAAGGTTACATACATGGAGAAACAGAAAATGTTTAATTAAGATTAAAGTAAATTATCTGCTTATAATCAAAGAAACACACAAGCATTCAAAATAGATCAGAAATAAAATCCATAATCAAATCATTTCAGGTGAAACACGGATAGAAACATCATCTCTATTGGCTGCTTTTGTGTAAAAATACAAGTAAATAATTTCTGTATCAAAGAAACTTAAGCAGGATCTTGAAAAGCAAGTGAGACATGCCTTTTCTTCAGCTTAGGTGAATTCTGTTTTGTTGTCATCTACGTTTATGAATGTGCAATATGTTCAAACATTTTCAGCAGATAGTACCAAATCTTTCATACACAATGCATGACAATTCTAGGAATGACTGCATTCACCTTTGTCCTTTCAAATCTTTATTTTGAAAAGAGCCACAAATTACATGAGGGGAGTGGTGGGATAGGTACTCAAAGTCTGGCAAATAAGGTCGATGGATTATTTTTGTGATAAATTTCTTAGCTAGGAACTCATGAACCCTTAAAGCAACAATGCACAGGAGTTGTGTCAGTCCAGACTTAGTGTTCTCCCTACAAAGAGATTTTCAAAGTCCTTTCCACACTTCTTAAAGAAAAAAAAATTGATTGACAGTCAGTGTGCTAAGAATTTATAGTAATATCTTCTAATCAAAGAAATACACAAGCAAATGATCTTGAACTGAGAGATATGCTTGCCTTTTACACCCAAGCTCAATTCTATTTTCCATTGAAGGTTTGTACTCTATCCACATTTGAAAATGTTTGTGCTTTTTGGCTGCCCATTTCTTGCATTGCAAATGTACATCTCTCCTTTTCATGAACATGCTACATTTAAAAAAAAACAAAAAAAAACACAATCCTTCATAGCACGCTCACCATAATTTAATAAAGCTACAGTTTCACTCGCACTTTTACTAATCTTCACACAAAACCTGATGTTAATCTGCTGCTTCAGATTAATTGCATTCATTTTTTGCCAACAGTATAACATGAACATATGCAACCTACTCTACTGCTTAGCAATAAAGGGCTCATCAGGTCTGTATTTCAAGAAAGCAGAAGTTAGAACATGTCTAGAATACTCCAGTAATATGCTGCACTCATTCTGGGAATTAAATTATCAAACCGTGTGTATATACATTTTATTCCCCCATACATACATACATTCCCATGAAAAAGTCTACTTTATATGTTAGCCACAGTAAGAGATTAACAATAAGTAATAAAATGGAACAATAACAATTTATGGTAAGTGAAGCAATGTACCAGATAAAATCTATGTTGTTACTGTAGATTTTAGCAACCCCAGCATAAAATTATTTCTTCTTTTCTTATTAAGTTGAGAATATTTACCTTTTCACTTAATGAAGCACTTTTACAAATTTTCTTTGGCATATTTGAAATACCAGTATCACACCTCTTGCACTTGGGGGCCATTAAGTGAAACTTATTTCTGGGGTATGACTGTGATAACTGAGCTTACAAGATAAATGAAGGTAATTATTTTATAAATAATTTGCAGTCCAAATAAATTACATAAACTGGCAAACACTATGTATCTAGTGAAATGGGATAGAAACTATACATTCTTGCAATTTTACTTAAATTACTTTAAGAAGCTAATATTTCAATCTCAGAGGAATATCAGAGAAAAAGGAGTAATAAAACTCAGCAGAAAATTTACTTTTCAGCTGAACAAAATCATTCTTTTGGAAATAACAATAATAATAAAAAAAAAAAACTAAAAAAAAACTGGGCCCTGTAAGTGTTAAGAAATTTATGTTTTATTATTATTATTATTATATAAATAGAATAAAGACTAAAAAGTCACTAAAAATTGAAATGCAGTCAAAATAGATCAGAAATAAAATCCATAATCAAATTATTTCAGGTGAAACACGGATAGAAGCATCATCTCTTTTGACTGCTCATGTAGAAATATTTTTTTTTTTTAACATATATTTACTTTAATGTTCTCAGACACTTCATTAAGTAAATAAAAGCATCCACAGTCATATTCATACATACCATATACTATTAATTGGGTATCGCCACTAATTCAGTATACATAAGGTTTAAAATAAGTTTTTAAAAGTGAAAAAGCTTTCTTGAAGATTTCATTTTAGCTTTAATTGAAAGCAAAAAGGTTTAAAAATTATTTTTTTCCAGTAAGTAAAATACTCTATGGTATATTTCAAACAGAAATTATATTGATCAGAATAGACTTTTTTTTTCTATTTATTAAAAATCAGTCATTTTTAACAGATTTGTAAACAAGTTAATTTCTCAGTTTTAAAAATCTTGCAAAAATAAAATATATTTCTGTAATGTTATTTGAGAAAATTAGCAATTTTAAAGTTAAATTAATCTGATTTGAAACAAATATTACTTATAGCAGAAAATGTTGCATACAAACATTCCTTAATCACAGGGTCTTGTTTTTTTGACATGTTAATCTATTTACATTCAATTGACAGCCGAATGTATACATAGTTAAGTATGGTGAAGCAGATGATTAGGTGTTTTTTTCTTGCCATAATTGGGACAGACAACCCTTAAAACACGTGGCCTTTAAATGCTAGATTTGTACATCCATACTTCAGAAATTCTGCATGTAATCACATACAAAAACAAATCAAAGTACTTTTAAAAAATATTCAGGGTTGTCAGTTTATAAATTTTACATTATATGATAAGTAAATATAGTTTTTACTTAATAGCAATATTTCCTGAGAATTATTTCATTGAAAATGAATCTTTAAAGATGTAAAAAATTTCTAAATTATTCAATAAAAAAATTTTTTTTTTTCTTTTTTAGGCAATATTCTCTTTAGTGTTTTTTATTTTTGATTCAGGACAGATATTCGGTAAGGCCAGGTCCAATTTTGTGAAAAAAAAAAAAAAAAAAAAAAAAAAAAAAAAATCAGTGATTAAAATCATTCAAAAGAATTGTTTTTAACTAATATAGTCACTAAAAATTATCTTGTTGAATTTCTCAAATTTTCATAACATTAGGTAAGGGGCTGAAACACGTTACAAAAAAAATTTACTGAGATTTTCTAATAATAATAAATTTCAAAAATAATTCCATTCATTTGTGAATAAATCCTAAAAATTTAATTAAACTGACAATTATTTGATTTTTGCAAGAATTTCCAAATTAATGTGTATCATCACAAGAAAGGCTAAAATTTATTATGCTAAAAGTTAGTACAAGCATGGACGCAAGAAAACAAGTTTTAAAAAAAAATTTTGAATGTCCTAAAAAGGAGTAAAAAATTTAAATAATCAAGAATACTTTGATCCTTCCTCCTAATAATAGTGATTTTGATGATAAAACCGTTTTCGTTATGTTTGAAGCATGTTTTCATCACAGTATGCAGAGTTTTTATCATTTGAAAAAGTCATGATTTATACATGCTAAAAATAGGAAAATGTTACTTTGAATAGATCAACATAAGAGATATAACGAGACAAAATTTTAAACTATTTGTATAAAACCATTTCAAAGTATGTAACAAATGTGTGTGTGTATATATATATATATATATATATATATATATATAATATAAAAAAAAACACCAAAACTTTCTATGATAAAAACATGCAGAGCAAATAAGTCAGAAATTAATTTCCGAGCCACAAACAAGTATAAATATATACACACACTCTGCATCAATGTTTACGCCTAAAATAACATTCAAAAACAGGATCATCTTCCAAATTTAAGATGTGGTGGAGAAAGAAAAATAGAAAAAAACTGAAAAGTGTTCCAGTCAATATTAAGTGACATAAAATAGTAAATCAGTGCAACAAAAGAAAATACTGTCTGGATTTGATTTTGCATGGAATCTGATCCTTACAGACAAAATTTTCCAAAGGGAATTCCGTACCATGCATGCCTAATGTATTAAGACAACAAATAATAATAAAAAAACATTAGAATAAAAAATAAAAAGATGAAAGTGGCAAATTAAGCTATTTACATCTTTCCTTATGCAATCCTAAGTTTCCATCCACTTTCATGTTATCTCAAATAGGAAAAATGATCTTACATTTTAGAACCTAGAGTTGTCATGGCTAACTGGATTAAATGTTCTTTGTTAGTCACTCCACATTCAAAGACTTCAGAGATCTCATCTAAATGGTCAACAGCAATTTTTGCAGCCATCTCATATCCATCTGCAACACGGATTGGATGGATGCCTTTGTCCAAAAGCTTCTCAGCATGTTCCAAAAGAGATCCAGCCAACACTAAAATGGAAAAAGTTACACTGATATGATCATGCATTACCTTTACAGAATTTTTCTTCTTTAAATTACACAGGACAATGTATCTGAGGGTACTAAAAAATACCATGCCCAACCAAGTACTAAACTCTATAAGATGCAACCCAGTCCAAAGACAAGATTCTTTTGAAACCATATCACCAGGCAACTAGAATGGCAGACCCATATCAATATATAGCAGGAGTTATTTATGTCTCACACTTCATTGTTGTCATTTATATATAGTCTTTAATGTGCTGAAAAGATCTGTTTTTAATGGCCTTTGGTCAGGTTAACTTTCCAGCACTGCCTTGCAATTAAAAATAAGTCTTAAAAATACAATACAATATATTTTCCCAAAGAGGCCGTGTAATACAAGGTTATTCAATATTTGCTGCAACGACTTACCAACAACTCCTGTTGTGCCATCCCCAATTTCATCGTCTTGAGATTTGGAAAGCTGGACTAACAGTTTTGCAATTTGGTGTTTCACATCCATCATACCAAGAATTGTAGCTCCATCATTGGTCACCGTTACCTCTCCATCAGAACTCACCAACATTTTGTCAAGGCCCTTGGGGCCAAGAGATGTTCTCAAAATATCAGATACAGACTTGGCAGCCAAAATATGAGACTGAAGATGAAAAGATTTGGGAGAAAATTAGTATTCTCTATATAGACAATAAGATGTTACAGGTTTAAAGTTCAAAAAAGCCATTTTGTATCAAATTTTAGAAAACCATTTTAACAAAGTTACACAAGATGGGCAATACCTTAAACATTCATGGATATTAACTTAAAAAACAACAACAAACAAACAATAAATCCCATTTTTATAGTATTTCAAATCAACCAGCTCATGTTAATTTTGAATTCTATTTCTATTAGCTTTAAAATGAACAGAGTCACTTGTACCAAACAATCTTTTGCATTCATGAAAGGTCCCTAGAAGATAGAACTATTAAATACAAATTAATTTTTACAGAGGGAAACATTTGAAGTTGTATCAAATATGAAAGTTTTTTTTTGTTATTCTTTTATTAGTGGGGAATTATAATTGTACATGCTTTAGAAAGGTAAGAGAAGTCAACAATAGAACTTAACCTATATGATGAAAGCAGGCTTGCATCAGTCAAAAGGCTTCTGACAATTGTTTTCAATATGAAGTTTGGTAATAACCTTTTTTTTTGTTGTTTTTTTAAAGAAAACACTTTTGAGAAGTCTAGCTTTGGATAGAAGCCACTTAAAAATTATCCCTTACCATCTTAAATCAGAAAATTATATCAAAAGTCATATAAATTTAAGTCTTAAGTTGATTATTTTGTGTTTTATTAAATCTAACCATTGTTGAAAAGATTGATGCCTGAATAGTTAAGAGTGTGTTATGAATAAAAATTTTATCAAGTGTTTTCAAAACTCAAAACTATCAAAATAAATGCATCCTACATACTGACAGTTTAATTCTAAAGGATATATATATATATATATATATATATATATATATATATATATATATATATATATATAAATATAAATAAAACAAATAGCCCACATCCTCCAAGCCATCTTTGGTACAAAAATTCATGCCAATGTTAAAAAAAAAAAAAAAAAAAAAAAAAAAATAATCTGATATGCAATATCATAATTCAACTATTTCTTACAAAAATAAAAATGTCCAAAAGAATTGCAAGATTGGATATTTCCGATTGATAATTTCAAAGTAGTGAGGAGAAAAAAAAAAAAAAATTTCATTTTGCCTAAGGAACATTTTTAAAAAGCTGGATGAGAATTTGATGTAATGATAAATATTTAAGGCAATTCAGGAAATTTCTGCTTTGACATTGTTTGCTAATGATATTGGCTCATTGTTAAAACAAGTAGAAATTTTCCAAATTGCCTTATATAGTTAACATTTCTTTAGATGGAATGGAAATAATTCTTGGCTGGTTTCATTTTGACATTTGAATTTTTTGCCTCATGTAATTTTCCACCCTAATTTGTATTATTGCTCAAAACAAGTTCTGCATAATACAGAATTACCTTCTGTGGGTTCTGAACAGTTATTAAAAAAAATGAATAAGTGTTTAACATGCAGAAGTCATTTGAAATGTTAAAACCAACTATATTTTTGAATAAATCAAAAGGCAATAAAAAGATTTCATGTTAGACTATTTCATTGCTTATGCAACACAGAAAAGATTAATCTTAGTTTTAAATGAAAATCAAAACATTGGGTAAATTTTCAGTTAAACTATCAAGTCATCCTATAAGTTCTGTCCGAATTTTGAATAAAGAAAACAAGTGACCAAATGCTACATTTAATTACAGATTCAATCAATAATGTATTTTCCCTGATTATCTATGACTTCCTTCCATCTATTAACAAGCTTACTAATTCCATTACTGTAAAATTCTTTTGGCTTTGATTCGAAGAACTCACAAGTGTCAGTTTTAACCTCTTCCTATGTTACAAAAGCTGTTTCTTCCAAATGATTCTGTAAGCTACGAAACAAATGGTAGGCTGAAGGAGCAAAATTGGGAGAATAAGGTGGATGAGGAATTTTCTCCCAACCAAGTTCTTCGATCTTTTGTGACGTGATTCTTGCTGTGTGGGGTCGCGCATTGTCCTGATGAAATATCACCCCTTTTCGATTCACTAAAGCAGGTCTTTTTTCCCCTCAAAGCTTGGTTCAAACACTAATTGCCGACAGTATATTTGAGCATTAATTGTTGCATTAGGTGGTAAAAATTCAAAGTGGATTATTCCTTGGTGATCCCACCAGATTGAAAGAAGAACCTTTTGCCCATGAAGTTCCCTTCTCGGCTGTGGCTGGGGTCCTTCACCAAGCCACTGTCTACGACACTTAACATTTTGATAAAAGATCCATTTTTCGTCACAAGTCTATCTAAAAAAAGGTGAAACAAGTTGGCGAGAATGGAGAGAAGAGCAGATGTCAACTCGGGATTTGAGGTCGTTTTCAGACAATTCATGAGGCACCCATTTTCCAAGTTGTTGAAGATGATGATGAACAATTGTATGGTTTGAACTGAGAACCGCTGCCAATTCCTCAACTGATAAAGCAGGATTAGCTTCAAGGGCTGCTTCAAGAAGCTTTTTATCAAACTCAACTGGACGTCTGGTTCAATTTTCATCTTCATGGGTGAAATCTCCACCTCTAAATTTTGCAAACCATCTTCTGCAAGTTCTTTCATTCACACATTCCTCTCCATAAACTGAGTGAATGTTTCTAGCCGCTTCGGCTGCCGAGTTTCCTTTCTTGAACTCATAAAGCATTATGTGCCTCAAATGATTCTTGGGTACTTCCATATTAGCAGGGTTTTAATCAAACAAAAGTTAATTTTATTGTTCTCTGAAATAAAATTTGATCAGTTTAAATGCATCTAAATATAATAATAAAGTTCAGCTACATTAGACATTATAACATATTTCGTTCATTTTAACAAATAGTTAAAATTCGCACAGAACTTATGGGATGACCTGATACATTTTTCTTTTATTCTCCCCACCCCGTGTAATGCATTCAGTTCTTTATGAAAGTGAACTTGTGTTTTTTTTTTTTTTAAGGAGTATTCATTTTCTTGAAAATGATAGTTGAAGTGAAAGCAAAGTCTCTCTAAAATGGGAGTTCCATTTACAATGTACACATGTCAAAATGGATTATGACATGAAATATTCAAGTTATGATATAACCATACTGCTTAAGTGGATCCAGAGTTTGTGTCAGCCTTTATGCAAAGTATGGAAGCTCTAACAGAAAGTTTATCTTATGCTGTCAATGGCCTCGGAATACAGGGTTGGGACTTTTGAAATGTGGCTAAATTAAAAGCTGTGTGAATGTTAAATTTTGAGCATTGATGGATGCTCAAATTTAAAATTCAACAACAATAATATTTTGATGCCAAAAGTGTGTTATTCATGTTATTTATTCTCAGTACCTCCACACAGGGTCGGCGAAAAAGCATTATCTCCCTTAGTTGACATCTCATTCTTTCCACCTTTGCATTTTTTGCCAGTTTCAAATTATTAATTAAACTTTAAATCAGCTAATCTTCCAAGTTTCAGAATGAAAAATAAAATTTACTCGAGATTTAATAAAGAGAATTACATTGTACTGAGAGATTTGTAAATATGGCTAAAAACAAGAAAGATTTTTCATTTAAAATGCATTTTAAACCTTAGGTATCATTTTTCTTTGCAGGTACCTGCATAAATTTAGTAGAATGAATAATTCTTTTGTTTTTTTTTTATACAGGCCTATACTAGAAGTAGTTGTTTTATTTTAGTAAAAAAAGATCTGAGTTTAATTCATAACTTATTCTTTGATTATTTCATGCCATAAAAATATAATCACACCTAATGAAATTTGAAAAAAAAGAAACAAAAAAAACAAAAGCGGAATTTAAGAAAATTTATTAAAATGGAGTTGCTACTAAAAAAAAAAAAAAAAAAAAAATACAAATTGGAGGAATGCTAGAATTATTGAAGTATGTCGAGATATTAATTATTCATGACAATTAATTTTGTAATTTATGAAAAAAAAAAAAAAAAGTTCTCCCCACCCCTAAAATTTTATTTAATTATTTTTGGTAAGATTAGGGGACGAATTTTCAATATGCTCATACTTTATATTGCATAAATTTTTTTTGACTGAATCTTGAGTTCCTTCCGATGAAGGTTTAAAAAAAAAAAATTACGAACACCTAAATTAAGTACAGACAAGACATCGGAGGGGGGGGGGGGGTCAGGTTCCCCAAAATAATATTTCCACAAAATTTTCTAGTAAAATAACCTACTCGGCACAATTCATTCATTAATGAGCAAGTACTAAAAAATTGGTTTGAATCGGATAATTCCGATTTTTGGCAGAATAGGAGGTAGCGATTTTTGCTTTTATCTCGAGAAAAATGAATTCATTCGTGGTACCGAAATACTAGTTTTGTTTGAGTGTTTTTAGTCAAACAAGCTGGTGGTAACTTATAACATAGAAATAAAACATTTTGTTGTTAAAATTAAAACTGATTTGGTTGAATGTTAATTGCTAAGCTTTAGCATCCGCCAATACCTGGAAGTGAAATGTATCATCATCAGTGACATAGTATAACGAGTTTTCGAAGCACTATGAATTGTTCTTAATCGTCTTGTGTTTTTTGCTTCTAGGCTTTTGTACTTAAAAATATTGGACGTTATAAATTAAAATTATTCCAGTATTTTCTTAAAAATGAGGAGAAAAAAAAAGAAAAAAAAAGCGGACACAAAGTGAGGGTCCAGTTTTTATAAGAATAATTTATATTCTGAATTGAATCCCACTTTCCAAACTTTTATTCATTCATTTTCGGAATAAATTAAAGTTGTATTCATTCAAAGTACACAATATACAATATTTTTGACAATTTAATTTAATCGAATTTTTATGAAACATTCATTTGAAGAGTGAAGAGTCATTTTTTCTTAAAGAACAATTTTCCTACCGTGTTGCTGGTTAAATGGAATTTCTAAAATACAAAGGATAAATCAAACTAATTTTAATTCCATATTCGATCATCAAAACCGAAGAAAATTTACCGAAAATATAGGGGGGGGGGTAAATTTGAATGTTTTTTTTTTTTAATCCCTCGTGCGATTGAACTAAGGAGAAAAAAAAAGTGATACAATTAATTACTTAATTTAACAAATCAAAGAAGCACTAATGAAAGATAAAATATACATTTAAATCGTGTCAACACACATGACGATGACAAATAATAAAGAATTAAATCCCAAGTAGCTTAAATGATCATTTAAGGTACTTAGGATTTTTAAGTTAAATGGAAAGTGCTAGAAAACTCATTCAGCGTACAAGGCGATTTTATCCATGCTTTATTCTTAAAACGGTGATTTCAAGCATTATTGTTTTTCTTCAAATAATATAACTGATAATGTATGACATTCTTAAAAGAAGAGGATAGGCGATTTCGTCTTCAACTTAAAAAAAAAAAAAAAAATGAAACTATATGAAACCAACGTGAGCCAATAATGGTAATTCTCACCCTATGTGCTTCTATGCCGGTAAGACGAGTCTTTGTATCTTGATCTTTGATGATGATAAATGGTCTTCCATATTCATCGAAGGCTAATGACCCTGTTGCAGTCATGACTGATCAGATGGTGATCGGGATGCTGCAAGATTTTAAAGCGATTACTTCAATGACACGACTGAACGTCTTCTTTCGATGAATTAGCACATTTACCGAATATGGCTGCTCTAGGTCTCGTTTCGTTCGAGATCTCGCGAATTCTCGTTATCATAAACAAAGCATCCCTAGCAACCGAAGTGGGCAAAGGTATTATTATAAATAAATCAATTAATCACATTTTTTTTCGCATTTTCGTTTTAGAAATAACATTTGGTTTTAGAAAGCAGAAAAAACAGCAATCTCTTTAAAACTTCTGAAAAAAACTTAAAAGGGAATAATGGCATTCTTTGCGCTAACTTATTTAGGAACGCAAAATTATCTCAAAGATGTTTCTGTTAATTCTCAGAAAGATCCTTTACGCTCTGGACGAGAGCTTGGGTTTTTAGCCCTACCACCGTTGCCCACGAAATATAAGGAGACGTGCACGGCCCACTTTTCAAGGAAAATGGACTTTTCCTACGGCCGAGGACACCAAAATTCATTTGCAGAAATGAAAAGACTAGCAACCAAACACATAAGATGCCCTGAAGGTATGAAACAATCAAAGATTTAATTTTCCCTTTTTTCACGTGTATATAAGAATAAAACAAATAAAGTGTTCTAGAACCAGAATTTTTTTTCATAATTACTAAGTAACTATATAGAATTCAATAATTTTATGCATTAGTCATCCAAGGATTTAGAGAGGAGATGGGCGCCGCCAAGTTCTACAAGCCCACTTAAAAAAGGATTATGAAGCAAGAGAAGCAAAATAGACCGTTGTGGAGGAGCGTATCCTCCCACGATTACAAAAGTCAAGGGGATGATGATGATGATGATGATGATGATGAAATCACGCATATAAAAAAAATTAAATTTTATAAAAGTTGATTGAGGTACAAGTTTTGCCATGTGGAAATAAATTCCTTTTTAAAAATTGATTCCCTACGGAAGCCAAAACAAATATGCTGGTACGACGTGATTTCATAAAATTAAAATTAAAATATTGAAAGTCGTAATCTGTGGAATGTACGCTGTGGTGTAGGTACGACCACGGACTTTCTAAAAATACCCGAAAACGCATTTTAAAAATATTTTGAATGCCTTTTGAACTTAAATTTCGATTATATTCGAAAGATAATGGCCTAAAAAGGCTAATCCGAATTAAAAGAAAAATAATTTCCGTATATAAATAAACTTTTTTTTTAGGCATTTTTAAAACATTCATACTGTTTTTTTTCGTCACTTACCGAGCCGCCATTGTGAATGTAAACAACAAATTTAAAATTCTCTTTAAAATCCAATATCTGTACTAGAGATGCGTTTCAAAATCTTGTTAGTAAATTTAAGAATTAATTAACTCGATTTTCTAAAAAGTAATACTTACTTTTTACTTAAAACAAAATGAAAATAACGTTTTATTTACGTACGGTAGCCAGTGAGTTCAGAGGACAAAATAGAAACACTGTCATTCTACCCCTGTCCGAAAAAGCGCGGGAAAAAGGAAAAATAAAACCTAAAGAAATACGGAAGACTAGTAGTGCAATGATCAAGAATTTGTTATTTATGTTTAAAATTTTTTTAATCTTATATAACCAATAATTTGAGAATATAAATTATTAAACTTAGTGCAATGAATAAATTTGAAAGCATTAGGATGCTACCGAAACAATAGTATAGCATGAATGTCATTTGCGTTAAATTAATCTGAAAGGAAAAACATTTATTCTAAGAGTAAATTTTTGAAAAATTACAGTAAAGTTTTATTTTTTATACGAATGAAATAGTTTTGTTGTAGTACAGAGAATTTTCTTGGTGGCTAGGGGAACAAATTATACAGGAAAAATAAGTCAAAGATTGTGTTTTTAAGATAATAAAAACTTAAAATATCAACTTATGTTTAATTACTGAAGTAAGAATAGTTTTTTTCTTGTATATTTTAAATAATAGTTTCAGACTATTATTTTTTAGTGGTAGTGTATTTGGCTCGGACCTTCTGATGCTGACCTTGAGGTCAGCTGGTAGACAAAATAGGGATCTCAATTTTGATTGGCTTAGCTGAACGTGGGAATGTTAGAGTGTTTTCAGAGAGTAAGTTTTTATAAGTCAAAGAGATCAGACATGGTTATTTCGTGTCTCCAGGAACTTGCTCCCCAGTGGGGCTGATAGACTGACCCCACTGGCTAGTTAGAAATATACATGTTTTCCATTAATAAAATAGATAAGTTTAAAAATCACTTTTGTTGAAGTTCTTATTTTAATTCCAAACAAAAAAAACAGCTAGTAATCACACAGCTAAGAGAAGAAAGAAAAGAGAGAGAAGACTGCAACATATGAGTGAATCAAGACCGTCGACCCAAGACTACCCCCAGCATGAGAGGGCTATACAACATATACGAGAATCTGTAAATAAATGCAGGAAAACAGAGACATGCAAAATAAAAAAAAAAACAGAAACCCATACCAATGTGTTTTGAAGACACAAAAACTAACTGAACAGGAGATATGAAATTAGATTAATATCATAATACTCCTTCAATACTGAAATACAGTCAAAGTGGGATATAAGATTTATATCCTTTTTGTACATCCATAGCAAAAAATAATCTAACATTAGCTAAAAGGAAAAATAAAATAAATTTATTTTTTAAAATAGGTTCCTACTTGAAAATGGCTTTAAACATTACATTTTTTTAATCTTTAAATATATAATTATATTGCTTAATCTATAGTAATAGAGAAAAAAATGATTATTTCTAGCCACAGTGCCTATTGTAGGATTTTTATTCAGGATTTCGTTTGATCAGCTTAGTGGTGAGATAGATGATATTTAGGAGAACTTCTGCTATACCAGCTCTTTCACTGACCAACTCCTCACTTATCTCACTGCTCCTGACATGGTGGATGGCTATATGAAATGAAGGCTTCAGAACTGCTCAATAAATACATCCGTCTCCTGCCAAGGGCTGACCAGAACTCTTACCCAAGCATAACTGTTAATATAAACCAGCACCTGGATATACTCTATTTCTGGTTTTGTTGCCACTTGATTTCCAAAAAACCCTCATCCACTCCTTTACCCCTTGTTTCCCTTTGTTCAACGTGGATGCCGCTTAAAAGACTGAACCTAAAAAGGAACCATCTGTTGTTCTATCAAACAGCAACACCTGAGATTGAGTTAAAACCACGTCTTCAAATTCTATGTGGGTGTTCATTATATCGCAGCAGGATCCGCGACTTCTGGATTAATATTTTCAGTTACCTCTTTTTTCAGTCTTCTTTCATTGTCTTGACTTTAATCTCTTCATATATGACAGTGAGTCAGATCCTTTTATGGTAATATAGATGTGTTTTATTTCAGGACCTCTTGAGTTATATCAACGTCCTGTGACAACTTCCCATATGTATGGCTGGCATCACAAATCACAATATCCAATCACTCAGAGTGAGCCCTGGACATATGTCAAGAGGCATCCCATAAAAGAAAATGAAGTGACTAAGTATGTAATATTTTTTTACAAGACCTTATATTCTGTATATTTATATTTGACTAGCAGTAGAGCCCGGCATTGCCCAGGGATGTAACAGTAAAAGATAGATCAAGTTTCGACCATCATAAAGACTGAAAAATAAAATTGACAAAGATTATTGTTTAAGGTTGAAAGAGACGCATGTCTTAATTATTTTTTTGTTTTTTTTTACGAATTGGTCAAACCCAAACTCAAACAAAAACATTGTTTTCAATTGTTATGAGTCTATTGATTGGATAGAATTTTATTATAAACAATTGTCTTGTAAATGGAATTTTTAAAGCATTCTGAATGTAAAAATAAAGAAAACAGTGTGCAAGACAATAAGAAACACTACCTGCCAAAAAAAGTGAAGTTTTGTTGAAATCGGTTGAAAAATGTAGGAAATCCGATCCCATATATAAATGAACACACACACACACACACACACATAATTAACCTGGGTTTTATAAGTATAACTTGATATGAGTTGTCCTCCTTTCATTCTGGCAACAGAATCGTGATTTGAAATTGATTTCGTGCAAAAACAATTGTGTTTTTCCAATTTTTGGTGCTGTCAGAACCACCGCAAGGTAATTTTACGCAATCCTGTGAAATTTTGTTGAAATCGGTTGAAAAATGTAGGAAATCTGATCCAATATATAAACGTACAGACACACACACACACAATCTGCGTTTTATAATTTACTTTGATAAAATCCATCAGAAAATGAAACCTGTTGGCTAAGATAAGTTTTCTTTTTGTCATTATTCATATTATAATTTTACTGATATATTTTTAGTTATATCGCAAATTTTACACACACACACACACACACACACACACATAAACACTGAGATCAACAACGATTGGCGACAGTCTGTTTTATTCTTGAATTCAATTTTCCTAAAGATTGTTTTCAAGCATAAACAGACTGTTGACAGTTGGTGTTGACCTCAGTGTTCATTTTTATATTTCCACATGCTCTATCCCTGATGTTGAGCACTTTTACCCATAAAGATCCCATACATTCAAATGATATTTATATATATATATTTGTGTATTTAGGCAGCAATCCTTCTTTCATGCACATTCCATTAAAAGTGACAGACAAGGTGCTTTTATTTAGTTTTTTATACAATTTCTCATGCGATCTAATAATTTTTTTCTTTTCGGATGATAAATTATATAAAAACTGTCCAAATGTTCTTTTTATCCAAACGCATTCAGCTATACATTTAGCCATTTTCAAGGATTATATTTTAACTGTTATTTCTTTCTTGTTTTCAGCCAAAATAAAAATATCGTCAACATAACGAACATATATTTCAGGCTTAATAACTTTAGTAAAAACTTTGTTTTCAACATAGGATATATAATTGGAGAAGCACGGCCCGAGAGGGTTTTTTCCATACTCCATCAGTTTGTGTGTAAATAGTAACATTCTGGCTATATATATATATATATATATATATATATAATAAAGGTAACAAATCCATTGGTATATAATCCAAGTGGATCCTAGCAATATAAAATATTAAAACTGATCCATAAAAAGAGCTCAATGTATTTATTATTACAGAGCAAATGATTAATAGTCAATAAAATCCAAAATCACCTCATATGCAGAATAAGCTTATTTCAACTGATGAATAAATAATAAAATTCGTCAGTCTTATTCAACCCCGTATAGACTGAGTTTGTGTCAGAATTTGAAATATATATATATAGTGTGTTTGTTTGGGCAGTAACCTTTCTTTTATACACGTTTCATCTGACAGACAAGCAAAATTTTATAAATTTTTTAAAAAGTTTTTCTAATGGTCTTACAATTTTCTGTCTTGGTGGACTAAGAGACTGTAGAAATTCTCTGTAATGATTATAGTCCCAAGCGTTCAAGGCATTTGTTGTTAATGTTTTCCCATGTTTATGCTCTAAATTGTATTGTGTGGGAGTAGTAGAAATTCTAAACTGTATGAAAAGAGATGTGGTTATGATTCCAAATTGAGTGTTTCTTTTTTAAAAGACACACAACACATTACTATCATTGTCAAATAAGGATAAGATTAAGGCTTGACTTAAATTGTTTTATATGAAAAGCTTCAATTATCCTAAAACATCTTTTACAATTAGATTTCTTTAGGATGTTATCTACAAGAATTTGGGGCAGACAATTGTGTGTGGGTGGTTTTTTATGACACTGCATCACTTAAGTGGTTTATCATACCTTCAGAAATATATCTAATGTAGTCATTCAGTTTATTACAAGAGACACAGGCTTGTATAATGCAGTAATATTGATACTACATTGGTGTTTTTGAGTTTAGATTTGATAGGCATGTTGTTATGGGCAATGCTGAGGTTGGAAATTTTTAATTTTCTATTGTCTATTGTGAGTTTTAAACATTTGCAGTTGTTGAGAGGTGGAATATATTGTTTCATGATGTGTCCATCGTAAAATATGGCAAAGGTGTGTTGCGGTTGGGGGAAACACCTAACTGATTGCTCTCCAAAGAACTATTGTGTGGGTAATTCAGATTGCCCATGGTTTGCAATGACTGAAATGGATTAAAGTGCTTGCTTTCCACCAACTGAGCTGTTGCTAGTGACCCCTCATTCTCTCAGTCTCGTTAGTACGTACGCCGTCACGCCAACAATGCGCTCTCCCCCGTTTTCCTCCCAGACTTGCTATTTATGCACACATCGGGGGCAACTAAAATTTACATATGAGACTTACTTCTCATTCGCCTGAGACTTCCAGTTTTATAAATTCAAGCTGGTTTGAATTCTTAGTCTTTTTTATTTCTAATTTTTTCCCCTGCACATCCGCCCACGATCTTTCAACAGGACCTGACATGCCAAGCAAATTCGCTTTACGGGCGGTAAGTCTTCTCGTTCTTCACATATTGGGTAACAGACAGAGAAGGGAAAGAGACAGGAGGAACCAAAACAACACTGTCTCAGAAACCAAAACATGGTGAGTGACACGTGTCTTGAGAAACAAAATGTGCCAAGGGAATATTTTCACAAGACACTGAGTCTTGCCAACTGCTGATTTTCTCATCACTTTTATTGACAGGAAACAGTTGATGCATGTCCGCCACATGCCTAATTCATCTTGTTTATAATTCTCGTGCTTCTGGTTGCAGTAAAAGATATTTATGTTGTGCTGTACTATAATTTTTGTCCTAGATATAACAATAAACTACATCTGGCAGCAAGAGCTCTGATCAGAAAGTTTTGAGGAGTGTGGAACCTCCTCTTAATTACTGTTGTTCCCACATCCACCCTGACCCAGGGTGGTAGCACCTGTTAGGGTCCCAGTTATGAGTATATAGTGAATCCTCAAATTGGCATTAAAACATTATGAAGTTATAAAAATACATTTTTATTGTAAAAATATTCGCAATACATTTTCATACTAAAAAAAATTACCACCAATAAACATTTTCATAGAAAAAAAATTAGCAGCAATACATTTTTAATTTCTTAGAGTGATGGATAAAATCCTATTTCTTGATTTGTTTTCATTTCCAAAATCAGCAAAGCTATATCTGCTCTTTGACAGGCAGGCATAAATCAGTTTCTTGATTCTGCCTTTGTTTTCAAAAATTACCAAAAGTTATAACATAATTGATCCCTTCTTCCATCTGGTAATCATGAGACATGTTTTCATAACTTCCACTTTAATTAAGGAGGCATAAATCAATTTCTCAATTTCTGCTTTTGTTATGTCTCCAAAATTCTCAATTAACCTTGAATGTACTTTCATTATT
This sequence comes from Acanthosepion pharaonis, assembly GCA_903632075.3. Taxonomy (NCBI): domain Eukaryota; kingdom Metazoa; phylum Mollusca; class Cephalopoda; order Sepiida; family Sepiidae; genus Acanthosepion; species Acanthosepion pharaonis. The sequence continues at coordinate 388,358 of CAHIKZ030000007.1, read as the reverse complement.
CTTTCTCGAACATCGTGAGTTGAAGCATTCCACATGGCCTCTGATAATATCCTTCCCAAAATCAATAAAGTCATTCTTTTCAAGTCTGTCTTTTCTTCAAGCTAGATTTTCGATAGGAAACCATTTTGTTCCTTCTTTCAGTTTATATGTTATTCTGTACTCTAGCAGAGGTGAACAAGGACTTGGAGAGTTGAGGTTCAAAGGGAGATAACTAATATTGAGATATCCAGAAGAGGCATGGCATGTGGAACTAGAACAATCTAGCCCTGTGGACGAAATAAAGGGTTTGATACAAAATTTGAATCGCCTGAAGAAGGCCAGAGTGTAAAATGGTCAAAATATTGTGAATATTGCAACAAGGATAAGGACAACAGTCCGAACAATATAAATAGTGTAAATGATTACGATACCTCATCTCAGAAACATAGACAGAAATTAACCTATTGTTTAAAAGAAATCCAGTGATGCCTGTGAATTGTGAGCCTTCTCTCTCCTTTCAGCAGTTGAATGAATCGAAGTGAACATTTTGTTGATAATAATCATAATTGTTCTTGTATTTAGAATTTGTTATCTTGCCTAACTGTTTGGTGCACAAAGGAAAATTTTGTGCAAGCTTATTTTATATTCTGTATTATTATTTTTTATATTTGTCTATATCTCTGAGATTAGATATTATGATTATTTACATTATTTACATTATTCCTCATCTTTATTGCCATATTCGCAATGTTTTGGCTTTTGTACACGCCAAAACATTGTGAATATGGCAATGAAGATGATGATAACAGTCTTAATAATGTAAATAATTTTTTGTTTTTTAATAAATGTAAATTTCTTTCAAATTTCACATCTGAGTAAGAGTCTGGGGGGGAGATGAGGTAGATTCATACATTTCCCAAAGGTATTTGCACGTAAGTGAACCCAATGGGAATTGGAACTCAGCTCTCCAATTAACAATTGTGAACCCTTATCCATTACACCACCTGAACATCCAAGCTTACAGCACCTGTTATTCCCAAGCAGTCACCCATCTAGACATTGACCAGGCTCAATGTTGCTTAACTTTGGTTATTGTGCAAGGACCAGTGTTTTAAATGATACAGCTATAAGCCCAAAGAAAAAACAGTCAGCCATATTTTTTTGTAACAAAATGTATTTGTTCTCTCTGTTAGTTATAAGCAAATAATATTAATGTGAATTTTTTTTATTTTATACAAGCATTTATTTATTTATATTATTTACATGCAGACTATTGTGCTTATTTTTGTTGTTGCTTTTGCAATGTTTCGCCTGTTGGGTCCTCCAACCTTCATCAAGTATATGTCGACCCAGATAACCTACCGGGAATTTCAAACTGAATTGGGGTTTTTATTACATTATTATACTAATATACAAGGTGCATTCCAGAAGTCTTGAAATTTTTTAAGAGAAACAGATATAACCGTCCTAGATTATTTTAATTTTAGTGTATCAATATTACTAATCTAATAAGCTGACCTGCCAACTTTTGATATTCCAGATTAAAGGAGATGACTGTAGCTTTTTGAACATACCCAAGTAAACACTGCTTGTCACAGCTGACAAGTTTACAGAATGCAGTTGGGACATGAAGACAATTTGGGAGCTCATTATGTAATAAAGTTAAATGGGGTAAAAAAATGTTATGAAAACTTATGAAATGCTCTAGATTGCTTACGAATCCACTTTTATGAGCCAAGCATCTTTTTTTTGCTGGCATAAGAGGTTCAAAGATGATAAAGAGGTGAGAGAGTGTAGAAGAGAAAGAGAAGTCAGAACATCAGAGCTGATTGGGAAAATTAACAATTTTCTAAACGAAGACCGTCATTTGTCTATGAAAACAGTAAGTATACAGTTTGAAATTGGTGTGACAATTGTATACAGAATTATTTATGAAGATCTGGACATGCGCAAAATTTGTGCAAAGTTTGTACCCAGGGTGCTCAGTGATAAACAGAAGGAAAGACACAGTGACAGCAGGGAGATGGTTAATGGGCATTAAAATTGTCTCTCATCCTCTTTACAGTCCAGACCTTGTTCCCTGTGACTTTTGGTTGTTCCCAAAGCTGAAAGAGAAACACAAGGGCAATTGTTTTGAAGACATTGAGAAGATAAATGAGGCTGTGACAAGGATCCTGGACACCTTCACTTTTGGATGACTTCCATGGGGTCTTTACTAAGTGGCTGGAGCGTTATAAAAAGTGCAATGAAATCAGAGGCTCCTATTTTGAAGGAGATTAGAGTTTTGTACTTTTTTGAAATTAATAAATGTAGAGAGGATTATTTTACATAAAAATGAAAAAACCAAATGGCCTACATGAAATGGAAATCACATTTTTGAAAAGGAAATTTTCTTATTTCTAACAATTGGATTTGCCAACTGCCATTTTTAATTGTTACCATGTTTACTTTTCCTAAATTACTCGTCCGACAGACATTAAAGAGTAAAGTCTGTAAATTTTTAGTACATCTCCCTTACCTACTGTCTCCCTATAGTTTACCGTATTTAGGAACCAAGTTTTATGAAGTTTGCTTGATTTTATTAAAACGAGGGGGAGGCAAAACAAAATTTTCATCTTTTTCTTTTGTCCTTTCTTTTTCCAGTCACACATGGTGATGGTGGTGGGGGTACAGTTTGTCTTTTCAGAAAGCCAAACTTTACTATTTTTACTTTTTTCAAAAATTTTAATAATTTTATTTTCTTGTTTTACTAACATTTATATATTGTTGCACTTTCTCAATAAGTATTATAATGAAGCAAAAACAGAATTCTGTACTGAAAATGGAGAAAAAATGAAATTCTATACTGAAAATGGAAAAAAACGGAATTCCCTAAAATCTGAACAGGAATTATGGAAAATTTGAAAAGGAAAATTGGACCAATAAATGTTTCTTCTGAAAAAGTTTTAAAACTTCTGGACTTTATCTCGTATATTAAATTATTATTTCTTTGATTCTTATGTTTTGCTGTATTTTATTGTTATTGTTTCAGGTTTGTGGACTATATGAAACGTATCCATAAAGAAATAATCTTGTTTTGAAGAGAATAAGACTACACAGGAAAATATATTTGATGGTGAAATTCTGATATTTCTTCTCTGAATTTTTTTGTATTGGGTATTTTTGTGGGTTGAGTTTAATGGTGTTTACATTGAAGATTTTTTTTATCTACAGAGTGTCCATAAATTATCAGTTCTATTTTAAAAATTCTTATAAATTGAAAAAAAAATGAAAATATCTCTACAGGGTTTATTGAAAACAAATAAAGTTTTATTTAAATACATTAGAACACTTCCACATGGGCCACATTGGTTGCACACAGCACAACTTGATGATACACAGTTTCTGTTTTTTTGCAAGACACTTTCTGTTTCTGTTAACTTCTTGTGCCAGACACAGATGCTAACACAATTTGGTGTTGTTTTTTCATATATTTTACAGTAATGAGTGTCTGATTTGATTTCGATGAACCAGGATACACATTGCACTTGTTGTTAACATATTCATTAAAACTCAGGGATTAATAATAAGGATTTTTAACTCCTACTTCTATACATTATATTGAATTCATTGCGAAGTCAGCTGCTAAGAAAGTCAGTTCACTGTGCTGTGAGAGAGAACTTTTTTTTTCCAGAATCTATCTTACATATCTATAAGTCCACCATTTGTCCATGCTTAGAATATTGCTGCCACATATAGTCTGGTGACCCTGCGACTTACTTTGAGCTCCTTGATAAGATCCAAAAAAGAATCAGCAATATTATTGGTCCTGATCTGGTGGCTCGGCTCCAGTCATTTTCCCACCACCGTAAGGTTGCCTCTCTATGCCTTTTCTATAAATACTTGCATAGTAATTGTTTGGATGAGCTCTTTGCTAGGGTACCTAGACTTTTTGAATTTAAGCGCAGTACTAGACTGGGACGTTGGAGTAATGGATAGTGGTTCAGATTGAGGAATCGGGGAGCCAAGTTCGAATTCCACTCGAATCCATTACATTCACTTACGTGCTAATAACCTTGGGAAAGGTATGAATCCTCTTCTTCTTCCCCTAGCTATGGGTAAATAGCAGGACAGACCAGGTTCTAGAGCCTTGGGTGGCAACTGGTCTACCACAGAAAGAAATGGCAACCTACTACAGGAAAAACATCTGCCTTGTCAGTCATGTATCAAAAGATACATGATTGCCTAATCATGTATCATGTATGGCACATAACTGACTGACTAGACTGGCATCAAGGTCTCATCAATTTAAAGCTAAGCTGGCAAGATGTAGCCATAAATTCTATGGTAACAGTTCTTTTTCTTGCACTTCTCGTTTGTGGAACTCTCTTTTGGCTTGATTTTTTCCAGACAACTTTAATCTGCAAAAATCTAAATACAATGTCGATCGCTATCTACTGTCCTCCTGATTACTCTCTTATCTTCCTGCACATTATTAATGTTTCTGTTCTTAATTCTTCCATGCCCTGAAACCCTTGATGTTTTATTAGTTTTACTTCTTTGCTTGGGGTGATATTGATTAAAAAAAAGACAAACAAAAATGAATTAAAAAAGAACAAACTATATATAATTTAGAACTTTAACAACATTTCTTCAAACTGCAAAGAATTGATGAATCTTAACTTTAATGGATACTAAAAACTGTAGAGGTTATGCTGATAATTTATGGACATCCTGTGTTTTCTTTTATTCTCTATTACCAAGCCAAAATAAAAAAATTAAACAGTCCATGAATCCCAGTTGGATGTGTTGATAATAAGTTATCTAATTTATTAATCAATATTCGATCATCATTATCATGCCAAGCGTGCTCAGATTTGCCAGGCTTAAAGACATAACAAGTCATTTGGTAGCAAATCCAACTGTTTACCAATCTCTCTAGTTGTAGCATTAATTTGTTTTGGGATTTATTTATTTATTTTTTATGGCTTATCAACCCTATATGGGTTATTTTAAAGCCGAAACATATTTTGGGTTGTATGATATTTTTTTTTGCAAGTGAAGATTGCATTAACAATATTTTGGTGATAACAATGATTTTTCCAGATACAAGTCCTACTATTTAATCCATAGCGGGAGGAGAAAAGACAGATCCCAAATGTATTTTTTGGGGATAACAATGATTTTTTTCCAGATACAAATCCTACTATTTAATCTATAGCTGGGGGAGAAGAGACGATATTCAGTCACCCCCCCCACGAGGGTGTCATGTGGCACAAGGCCTTTTTAACGTGGGCATTCCCGAGCCATTAGGCTCGGTCAAAAAATAGCCCATTTGAACCCGTATAAACGGGTTCTGGGCCGGTTTTACCTCCCCGAAGGAGACTCCGCCCTTCGGCGTAGCCTCCTTCGGGTTCCTCTCCGTCCGGAGACAGAGAGTTGAACCGAACACTCGCTCAGAAAGTGGGGGAGAAGAGACAGATCCCAAATGTATTTTTTGGAGATAACAATGATTTTTTCAGACACAGGTTCTACTATTTAACCCATAGCTGGGGAAAGAAAGGATGGATTGATATGTTTTCAAGAGTATTTGTGAGTTAATGTAAGAATTCCGCCTGGAATTTGAACTTGGCTCTCTGATTTCTCATTCCATTACACCACCTGCACATCCTTGCTTTAGGAATTACATGATCCAAGAAATTTTTGGTATTTCCAGTATCATGTGTGATTTACCATTGGTTGAAAATTGAGATTGCGATCAATGCTTTCATTGTGCCAGCACAACCTCCATGCTGCATCCTATCACTTCTTGTGTTTTTCACATTTAGTCTGCAAGTGTGTGGATGAGCTGTATAACTGATAGATATACAAATGTCCACCCAAAGCAGTACTTGCACCACTACTTATAGCACTCCAGAAAATACCTGGCTCCACCTGCCAGAATCAAACAAAAAGATGGAATATTGCTGCTACATCTTGGCTGGAGCTGCTCACTTTCCAACCTCAACTGAGTTCAAAAGCATTTACATGGCCTTGTAAGCAATAGATTATTTTCCACCATACAAATCCTTTCCCACAGGTGAAACATTACAAGCCTGTCACTACTGTATCGCTATTTCCATAAAAAATGTTCTGATGAACTGCATTCCCTAGTCCCACTACTTCTGACCTTTATAACTAAGACTCATTATGCCATGTACATCAGAGGGAACTATTGTCATTCCCTTCATATTCCATTGGTAAGGAGGAAGTTGTGTTCGGATAGCTTCTTCCTAAGAGTCACCACTTTATCGTACAGATTCCCAAGAGCTTGCTTCCTTGACCAATACACTTCCTAGTTTAGAATCAATTATGTTATCTATCCTATATATCCTCATAATCTACAATTCTTACATCCGTAAAACAACCAAATTCAGTAAGTCTCTACCTTGAATGGCTCTTGGGCCTTGTATTTGGAAAACAATAGCATAAAAAAATTTACAGAGTACTCAAGGGAAATAAAATGTAATGTTAAATCTGAAATGTTGAAGTCTTGATGTTTTCATTAATTTGTGCAACTACTTCATGACATATTGGTGACGTTAAAAAGTGGGGAAAGAGCCAGAAGTTACCATGGATTCACAGCCTAAAATGGAAAGGGAAGGACAAACAAGACAATCTCTGAGTGACACTTCTATTTTGTCAGATCTGATCCCAAAAAAGCCATATATACCGGGTGTAACAGCAAAATTGTCAAAATTGTGTTAGATTAAGCTTTGAACTGTTGTATCTTATTGGAATTCTCCAACACTATTGAACCCTACTTTGAGCAATAAGAATCTATAATTACTCTCCAAGCTTAAAAGAAAAATTGTGATGAAATCGATCATAAACAGAAATGATATGTTCATCATTAATTAATCACAGCTAAGGATTGGAAACTCATGAAGGATTGAAATAAAGTTCAAATATATATATATATTATTCCAGGATCGTTTTCCAACTTATTCAAAATGACTTTCACCCTGTCTAACCTTCTAACTTTCTGTTCTAGAGTAACAAGGTGGCTTTCATGTATGATTTCATTTTCAAGTCTTTTTTCGCTGCTCTTTGGACTGTGGTACATGTAACTCCTCTCTCACATGCCAAACATCTTATGGAGATTGAGTTGGATTTTTTCCAATTGAGAAAGAGCTAAAGGGTTCTAAGTTGAAATGATGATCCCTCTTTCTGTTGTGACCTCCTGATCCAGTTTTTCTCTGTACTGTTCCCCCTTTTTTAAAATTAATCACCATTCTCTTGATTGTTCATGAATGGACTTTGGTGATGGAAGCCAGAATATGAATGTTGGTACCACTACTGATGGCCTGAATGATCTTTTTCCTCTTACCATTGCTCAGTTGGGAAGACAGTGGGGTTAACACAAAACGATTTTAATCAGTTCTCTTTCTAGCTGAATAACTCAATAACTTTTCAGTGATTCTTACAGCAAATGACATCAAGATGGCTAAATGTATTATCTGAAAACCTGGAAAAATGTAGCCCAATTAGTTTAGTGTTATTTTTTATATAAAAAATTTTTTGGGATGGACAATTATGGTGTTACATGATTTGGACAATTTTGCTTTTACACCCGTTATGCATGTGTGTGTGTGTAATATAAAAGGTTTGTCACTTAGCTGATTGGTGTTACCTTCAGAAGTTTGTCCACTCATCAGAAGACATCATCCATTTGATATATCTCCATGTTATATATATATATATATATATATATATATATATATATACCCATTTCATATATCTCCATGTTATATATATATATATATATACCCATTTCATATATCTCCATGTTATATATATATATATATATTTAAAAGAAAAACAGACCACTTTAAGGTACCATTATAATAATTTATTTCACCAGAGTCCTTTTAAAGGATGCCGGATCATCAGATAGCACTTCCAAAAATGAAATGAAACAAAAAATGAAATTAAAATTGATGGGTAGTGTAAGTTTTTGTAAGTTTAACAGAGAGTGTAAAAGGGATAGTTAAAGAGACATGGTAGAGTATAGGGAGGGATTAATTTCATCCTCCTTGGGATTACCCATACGGATTACCAAGTTCTTCATAACTTAAATATATATATATATATATATATATATATATATATATATATATATAAAATTAATTGATTTAAAATATGTTTTTTTTTTTGCTACACAGTTCTAACCATGTTTCAAAAAATGCTCTGTAAATTTACATCAAGCACTATTTTGTAAAATGAAAATATCTATAAGAACACCAGATTATATATCTTACTGTTCTTTCTTATTATATATATATATATATATATATATATATATATATATATATATATATATATATATATATTGTTCATGACCCTACATTTAAGAAGAGATTAAAGAAAAATCTAAAAGTTTTCCAATAAAAATAAATGCATTAAATAGTTGATAGATAATTGAAGCAAGATATTTTAAGCAGGGATACTGTTTCTCATTCCATCATGGCTTCTCCTATCCTAGTCCTGGTGCAGATCCTATTTTTTCTCTCTGGGTTTGGAATTGCAGACTAATTTTACCTGGCACATGTAAACTTCTCACTTTGTTGCTTTGTCTTACTTTCTCATTTTGTATTATAGTTGCCATTAACAAACGATTTCCCCAGTTTTTTTTTTGGGGGGGGTCACTTCTGCTTCCACCAAATTAAGAGGAGAAGGTGTTATCCTGTCCAGAGGCTTGTGAACTCATGAGAGCAACTAAAAATTGTAGGATACAACATTAGATTTAAAAAAGGGAATTGCCTTTGTCTTGTTATAATAATATAGTATAGCTCAGTAGATGGAATAGAATTCTTCCTATCTTTGTGGAACCAAAAGTCTTGCTTGATGCAGCAGGCCACTAAAAATCAAACAGGTGTTTTTCATGGCATCTACTTTAACTGAAGATGTGAATGCCATTCTGGAATCAGGTCAGTTGATCCCATGCAACTTTAAATGCAGTGCTCAAGTTGGCTGTTCTTTGAGAGAACTGTCCTTTTTTAAACCTCATAGACTGGTGCTACAGAATCACTAACAAAGAACTGTACCAAATAACAGAAACCACACCACTTGAAGACTTTCAACAACTAAAATGGATAACACATGTAAGTCAAAGAGAAAATAATAATATAATCAAAATATTGATATTCCACACTACTAAACAAAAGGTTAGTAAGGAAACCCCCACCAATACTAGAAAGAGCAATAACAGCTACTGGATTTCAGAAACCTATTTTAATGAAAAATTGTTTTTAAGAGAAAGATTTTATAAATTTCAACCAACAGTAGTGCTGACTGCTTGATCAGGGTATACTGAATGTTTCCTTATTAGGAAATGGCTAATATTACCATTCCTTATCTGTTTTCATTTTTCAATTTGTTTTTGCTAATGAAAATATAATTCCCACCTGCTTCTCTTTTCGCCGATGACATGTGTTTTTTCTAATTTACCAAGAAAAAGATAAAGCCACTTCCCAATTTGCTTCATCCACATGCCAGATTTTCAATAGATAAAAAAAAGTAAACTCTTGGTGCATCATTCCAATTTGTAGGGGGGAGGCAACCCAGATGGCCCTTTCTTCACTTCCACATTACCAGGGACAATGTCTTGCATTCTCTCTTTCTATCACTCATAAAAGGCATAATCTTTCAGTTTATATTTCATTTTGGGCTTAACCCTTTTTCTGTTTAGAATTAATATTTAACCACCTCATAGCCTCAGTGTCACAAAAAGATTTGTTTTTACTGGTTATCAACACTTTGTGGGTTATTTACAGCCAAAACATGTTTTGGATTGTAAGAATAATTTTATTTTTTTGTGTAAGTGAACATTGCATTAACAAATACTGTATATGGTTGTAAGAGAACAAACAAAAACAACAAAGTACCACCAGTAAGGCAGCAAGAAATGGAGAAAAGATATATTAAAATAAAATTCTTTGCAAAGGTCAAGGTGGTGGCAACGAGAGAGGCCTGGAGTGGATTAGTGAAGCTATGAATCTGACTTTGGTGATGCAAAGTGTACAAGTGTGAAGAGTCAGGTCAAGTCACAAATTTTACTTTGCTGACACAGAGGGTAATAAGTCAGGTGAAATCAGTCTAACCAGAGGAAGCCAAAGAGTGCAGACGCTCTCGGCGAAATGTTCCGTTAATAAATTTTACACTTTGTCTCATCTTCATATATATATATATATATATATATATGATATATATACACACTTTACAAAATTCAACCTTTGACAAAAAATATTTGGCAAAAAGAATGGTCTAATTAAAAAAAAGTACTCAATACAATTTTCAAAAAACAAAAATGTAAGAAAGTTTAAGTTATAAAAAATTTGAAACACCAACCTTGACACCACCGCTGTTTTGGCTCTTTGAGATTAAAAAAAAAAATACACCTCAAACAGTCAAAACATGAAGAAAAACTAACAACACCAAAACAAAACCCCTTGAAAATGACTAAGGAAGTGGCTGAAAGTGCTTGGGACAATGGACAATATGGACAGTTTTTATACTCCTTCACTCCCACCAAATGGAAAAATGTAAGAACGCTGGAAAAACTAAATAAAAAATTAATAAAATTTTCCTTGTCAATCATATTTAACAAAAGGAATATATATATATATATATATATATATATATATATATATATATATATATATATATATATATATATACACAGGGTGTCCATAAAGTTTGTGTGCACTTTAACAAATTTATAACTTTATTTGTATTTGCGATAGAAATAATCTGTAAAAAATGTTATAAAGTTTAATGTACCTAGTTTTAAAGTATAGCTAAAATAGCTAATGTGATTTCAGGCATTACTGTAAATCAGTTAGCAAATGTTTTCCGTGAACTGCAAAATCGTATTACCCTTTTGTATTGCTAATGATGGAGGACATGTGGAAACTTAAATAAAATTTCAATAAAACCTTAAAAGATATAGATTTACTTCTTTCTAATCCTTTTTACAAATTATTTCTATTGCAAATACAAATAAAGTTATAAATTTTTTAAAGTGCATTTACGGACACCCTGTATATATATATATATATATATATATATATATATATATATATTTGATAAAGTCTAACCAGTTATGCTTGTTTTTATTAGGTTGAGTCATAAATAATTTTCATTCTTCAAAAAAATAAAATAAAATTACACTTTATTATGTATTCAATATTATTTACAATGACTTGATGTCACTTATCAGGCAATTCTTCAATGTCTTTTGAATAAAATCTTGCAGATCTTGATGACAAATTCTTGAATGTGGTTTTCATTAGAGCAATTTTTTCCCACGAAAGTATTTTGCAACAATGAAAAAGGTAATAATCAGTTGGTGCAAGATCAGGTGAATATTGCAGGTGGGGTTAGAACAGACAAACTGAAATTCAAAATTTGTTATGGGAGAGAACATTTTTCCTATTGATAAGCACAGGGCACTTTTTAACTAAATTTTTATGCTCATATTGCAGCTGCTGGATGTAAAAATGTTCATTTAATGTTTTAAAAATTCTAAATGATTAATACCCCAATGATCTCATCACATGCACAATGTTACCTTTCTTCCATGGAGCTCACCTTTGGGGGTTGGTTGTGTTGATTTATCCTTGTCAATCCATTGTCTTTTGCATTGAACATTGTTGTATGTAAACCACTTTTCATCACCTTTTAAGGAATGGTTTAGTTAGGATGAACATGTCATTACAATTGGTTCCTCATAATGGAAATTACTTATGACTCAACTTAATAAATATATTAATTAATAAGTAAATGAAAAAGAAAATTCTTTTTTTAACATTTTCTGAAATGGTAGAATGTGACACAAGGTCATTTTTTAACATGAGGTGCTGTATATAAAGGCCAGTGAAAAAAATTTGTCCAGTTCCTGTGATGACCGTTATGCTGATATTAGTATCCATGAACCCTCCCTCTTTAGTGCAATGAAGGAGGTGCTGCTGCAGTTTTGGAATCCCCAGGAGGAAGCCTACTTATAGCTACAGCGGAATGAGAAGAGATCCCAATTTGATGGGCAGAAAAAGAGGCATGTTGGTATTTACCAATCTCCACATGAAGGTTGGTTATGACACAAGGTAGGTTTTTATGTATAGTTATTGCATACAGGCAAGGGATAGAAATTGCCCCGTCACTGCAACCACTGTCTTGCTGGCATTGGTATTAACCAACCCTCCCTCCTTAGTGCAATGGGGGAGGTGCCGCTACAGGGTTGGAATCCCAAGAATCAAGCTTCCCTAAAGCTTTAAGAAGAATTAGAAACTATACTACACTTCTATCCTAGCTCAGAAACCAGGAAAAAGGCATGCTTACTTTCTAAAGGTTTTGGTTGATTTATAAATAAGATGTGCCATAATGAATATCTGAAATTAATATATTGTAAAATAAAGGAAAAGAAAAAAAAGTTCTGTTCTTTTATTCTGCTGTTTTCATGGAAAGAATTCCTTGAAATAAAATCTTGAACCTTTGTGCCTGTGAAAAAAAAACTGGAGTGTCAAAAGGACAGTTTTTTCCCTTGACACCACTATTATTTTAACTACGTTCACTCCTTGGCAATGTTTATTGTTTTAAAAAATGATGATTAGAATTGTAATAAAACCTAAATGTGTGATGAAAATGAATTTATACATATTTTTGTATTGAGAATTTACAACAAAATATTAAACATTATTTATTAAATTTTTTATTTCCAAGAATAATCTTATATTTACAACATTCTAAAAACTAATATAATTAAAACTAATGCAATGCAATATTTATCACTTACAAATTTATAAAGAAATAAATATGATTTTTTTTTATTCATAAATTTATACATTTACTAAATTATTAAAATATGCGATCCAACTATTATTATTATTATTATTATTATTATTATTATTATTATTAAATCCTTATTATTTACCATTTTATAAAGTTTAAGTTGATTGGCAATTAGCCAATGTTTTGCCAACTATTCCAATAAATAATATAATAAATAAATAATGTAAATAAACAATCTAATAAATAGTATTTATTATTTTTGCTATCAATTCTCAGGAACAAAGAAAACATATAAATTCACTTTCATAATGTTTAGTTTTTATTAAAAAAGTGTAGGCAGGCCAGATAAATACTACAATATTAATATATTTTAATTGGTATCACTCCATGCAAGGCAGTAAAGCCACTAAGACACAAGGGGTTACAGGGTGTAGAATTAGGAACAGAAACATTATTAATGAGCAGGAAGAGAAAAGAGTAATCAGGAGGACAATAGATAGCCATTGACATGGCATTTAAATTTTTGCAATCCTGAGATTTTGGATTCCCACGTTTTCATTACTGTGATTGTTTTCAGTGAATTTTTTGTGACAAATTTTTTTGTACAATAACAATTTTTATAACTTGGAAATAAATTTGGGAATAATCAAAATTAATCATTGCTTTTTAAAACTATAAACAATGCTGAGTAGTCAAGGTAGTTAAAATAATAGCAGTGTCAAGGAATAATCATCCTTTTGACACACTGTGGGCACAAAAGTCCAAGATTGCCCAGATTTTCATATATAAAGTCTCTGCTCTTGTTTCTTTTGTGTAAAACAACTCTTATTTCATTTAATATCTTTGATATTTGAACCTGCATAGTACCCATAAAAAATTATGTGATTATTTACATTTAGATTAGCAGTTATGCTGAGGATCAGAGTGTAGAGATGCACAGGGCAATTGTCTCCTTTTTTTGTAACAATGGTTACATGAGAGCCTGGGAGTGATATCAACCTGAGAATGATGACAGCTTGTGGGGTGATGAACACCAGTTGCCTTGTAGACCATGGAGAAGGTATTTTGGATATTGGTTGAGGAAAAACCTTTGGCCTTACTTCTGATGCATCAGTGTGTGAGTGGAAATCAGAACTGGTGATAGCATAAACAGGAAATGCATACAGTGGCTAAAATAAACAGGGTGTACAGGTGTCCTGAGCCTTGAATAAACAGGGCTTCCAGGTGTCCTGAGCAGAAGGAAATGCATGCCAGAATTCTTATTACTCATTTACCCTTTTGATCTTTTAAGGTAGGTAAAGCTTTAATTTCATTTTTAAATTTTATTTTAGAGTATGATGCAAACTTTATGTAGGAAGGTCAGATAAATACTACAGTATTAATATATTTTAGTTGGTATCACTCCATGCAAGGCAGTAAAGCCACTAAGACACAAGGGGTTACAGGGTGTGGAAGAATTAAAAACAGAAACATTATTAATGAGCAGGAAGAGAAAAGAATAATTAGGAGGACAATAGATAGCCATTGACATTGCATTTAAATTTTTGCAAATTAAAGTTGGCTGGAAAGCATGGAACTAGAAGGGAGTTCCACAAGTGAAAAGTGCAAGAAAAGAAACTGTTCACATAGAACTTATGGCTACATCTCGCCAGCTCAACTATAAATTGATGAGATCTTGACACCAAATTGTGCTTAAGTTCAAAAAGTCTAGGTACCATAATGAAGAGCTTATCTGAACAATTACCATGAAAGTATTTCTAGAAAAGGCACAAAGAAACTGTAAAGACATTATTATCTATATAATAAATGCAAATATTAGTCTGTCACCGTGTCACACATTTTCAACTTAAAGGGACACAACTCTCTAACTTTCAATAGCTCAACTCAAATGAAACAAAAACTGTTCTTAAATTACACCGTTTCAAAATAAAATTGTTTTCAACTTTACTCCTAGAAGCTGTAGCCCAATATATAATACCATTTTGGAATCAGACCAACTCCATGAGCAAATTAAAAACATTTTGGGTCAGATCCAGACTCGCAATCCTTAAATTTTGGATTCCCATGTTTTCATTACTGTGATTGTTTTCAGCGTTTTTTTACGTGATTTTTTGTGACAAATTTTTTTGTATGATAACAATTTTTATAACTTGGAAATAAATTTGGGAATAATCAAAATTAATTGCAAAATTCAGCAAAAGTCACCAATGAAATAAAAATAATTGTTTGTACAGAAAGTAAGGACCTATATACATCAAACTGTCTTTAAATTAAGTGGTGGCAGAAGAATTATCATTGAACTTTTAAAAGGTAAGCTTAAATATTGTTACAAGATGAGATCTTGCCCTGCTTCGATAAACGGAAGTTACCATCACAAGTCCCCGACTCTAAATGAAAACTGCACGTCTATGCATAGGCTCGACGCAGATACTTCCGTTTGGGATAAACTCAAAAAAAAATGAAAGAATTAAATCAACCAATCGGACCGTCTCCCGCGTAGTCAAAAAATTGCCATTTGGAACCGATAGGCGTGTATAAGTTCAACACGGGAAAGTCAAAAGGGAGTCCCATTCAACGGCGGAGGCAGAAGGGTCACATCGCTCGCTCCTGACACACTGGGTTCGGCGGATTTAACAAAGCATGTGACTGCTGCTGCTAATGAACTCTCATCCGACGCTTTGTTAAAGGGTACCTTTCCCCTTCCATAAGTCAAGTTAACTCCACGAACTTTACTTGCCACTACCATAGACATTCAACTTTTTAAATACGAACCTTTTACTTGTTCTTATTTTCCTCACTAAAAGGACTATAAAATATATCTACAGTCTTTCTTGTTCTTTCGATTCTGAATTTCATTGTTTGCAACCAAACGCAGTATTTTGCCCACATTGTTTTCACATCACCCACGTAACTAAATACAGAATATAACAATATTAATACAATACTTAAATGCAGCAATTAATTTTGAATTCTTTTGTAGTTTATTGTGGCCTATCCCATCTACTCGTTCCTCCCTATTGTGATGAAGGGCCAATCAAGAGCACTCCACAGGAGCTAGCTTAAATGCTACCCACTAAAGTGGCTTTGAAGGTAGTTATTAATGAATAAAAATAAAAATATAAAATAATATTGATAAATATCATAAATAAAATAAAATAAAACAAATAACATTAAAACTTTGTTTAAAATAAATTGAATAAAGCCAAAAAGAAAAGTTCTCCCAGAATGCAACAGAAACATTTCCTGCCTGAAAATGGACTTTGTGCCAAAAGACACTGAATTCACTCTCTTTGCTGTTGGAAAGTCAAGACGCCCATCTCCTCTCCTCGAGACTTTGCTTGTTATAATACAAAATGACTTCTTCCTTTTGTCACATGCAACCTTAAAACACTTATAACTAAAATACACACACACCAGTACACAAAAATCAATAAATTGTATGATTTTAATTTACAATTTAACATGCTTTTAGTGTTATTTCTGTGTATGTTCTTATTCCTGTGAACACGAGGCTATTTCTGCTGCTATGATATGAGTGGCCCCACAAGACAACCTTATGGTGGTGGGAAAGCATTAGCATATCATGGATAATATATAAGTAATTAACTCATATTTATCATACGTTTCGGCTTTTCACCACTGCTCTTTACACTTACTTTCTTAGCACCCATGGTATCATTAAGGAATTTTGCAAAATAAGGGCACAACACAACAGAAATCCTTCCAGGGTGAGATAAAGATGTGTACTGTGAGTAGAAATACTCTCAAAGTATGGTGCTCTCTGCACCAACTCACGGATGTTTAACTGAAACTCACTCATATCTCAAGGCAAAAAATTGGCCCAGGACAGCTTGTATAGCAAAAAACTTGTATATCGGTATGCTCGTACCTCAAGGCAGTACTGTATTTTTTAAATTCTTGCTAATCTTTTTGAATATTTGCATGAAGCATACCTAGAAAATCTGATGACAAATTATTTACATTCAGCCACGTGATGACTGATGAAGAAATCTTAAATAAAGAATGGACAGTAAGCACCTTGACTAAAGCAATTTGTGAAAATAGCGAATTGCATTCATTGCAATGGTTGACAAAACATTGGCTAATTGCCAATCAGTTCTAAAATTCACATATTTTTATAATCTTGTAAATATAAAATTAATCTTGTAAGCAAATAAACTAACAACTAAATAGTGTGTAATATTTTTGTTGTTATTAAAATTCTAAACCTTTTAAAGCAATAAACATTGCCAAGGCAGTATACAGTAAGTGAGGTCAAGAGAAAAACCATCCCTTTTTTCTTACTGTTGTTTTACAGGTACAAAGGTTAAATGTTGCCAAAATATTTATATACTCACCTCTGTGTGTGTGTGTGTGTGTGTGATGTCCATGTGGTTTGTTTGAAATTATGTTGTTGGTTTGGCTGGGGACTAAGAGTTTTACCCACAGGGATGGAATCCCATTGTTGTCACTACTACATCTCAGAGCAAAAAAAAATTGAGTGAGTGTTTATGTCCCTTGCTTTTAAAGTTCTGAATACAATGACACCTAACAGACATCCTGGAAGACAAGGTGGGATAAGCCCAGGAATTTTCACTTTGGACCTCCAACATTGGTGAGTAATATAACCAAAGTGTACATATTTACATAGTTAAAAAATATTCAAGACATGTGAGTTAGAGAGTGGTTCCATAAACAATAGTCATTTTTGACATCTAAATGAGTTCTGAAAAATGAAAGTCCACTTTTAGGGGACCATCTTTCACAGATTACACTTTGCTACATTTATAAAGGACTAGCTGAATTACTCACACCTTGCTTTGTGTCACACATTTTTTTGTAAGAAAGTGATGATTGATTTTCATTAGTATAATTTGTGGAAAAAAATGATGCATTTCAGTATTACTTGATGATTTTCCCAATGTGACCTCTATTTTCTAGCTTTCTCCTTCTATATTTTGAATAGGAGTCATTCTCTTGTTTAAATTTGAATTCAATTTAAATCAAAGGGAGAAAAATTTTCAGTGGGGTGTGTGCAAAAGCAGCTTGATCTGACCCCTTTGATATGTATTTGATGCAATACTTGATGGAATGAATTAATGAGCAGATTTCAACATTGATATGACAGTTGAACTGTTGCAACAAATATGTATTGTAAGGTACTACCTACTGATTGATGATTTCATGCTCAATTTGATGTCCATATTGTTTCATTTTGATCTTGCCAATGTGATCTCCATCTTCTGGCTTTCTCCTTCTATATTTTGGATAGGAGTCATTACCTTGTTCAAATTCACATTTAATTTATATCAAAGGGAAAAGAAAATTCAGTGGGAGGTGTGTGTGTGTGTGTGTGTGTGTGTGTAATAGAACCCCCCCTCCCCCTTGTTCAAAATGAAATATACTTATCCAAGTACCCTGGGTAATGTAGTTTCAGAATAGGGTTATGAGGGTCTATCTGAGGAGGAGTTTGATAACAAACAAACAGAGGCTACAACTTTATAGCATGCTGAACTTTGTGTCAGTTGCATCATTGTTGATGTTTGGGTAGTTTGATAGCGTTTCAAGATTGTCTGACACTGATAGGAAGGTGAATTCAAAGATTATATAGACATCACTTGATAGGTTTTTGTGACAACCAGGATTCCCTCCCTTGCATTAATATAAAGACATTTTTCGTTTTGTTTCCGAAATGACGACTCGTTAACATGAGCAGTCAACTACCTTGCAAAAAAATATGCATAAATAAATTAAAGCGTAATAGACAGCTTGTAAAAGACTTTTCATGAAACTTGGAGAAGACAAATCCGATGATATAGAATTAGAGATTTTTTTTTAACCTGTTGTGCTGAAGATTTCCATGTTTCCGTAATTTGAATTTTTGCAAATTGACATCGAACGAAAATTAACAACTTGTAGAAAAATGACTAAGCGAATTTTATTATTAATTATCACAAATCTGTTATTTTATGTGAATTTAGTAGTGAAGTGACTTTATTTCATTAACAATTGGATAGGCTAGAGATATTTTTTTGTATTCTGGGCAATAAGAGGCATGTGTAACTAAGTAATCAAATTATGGATAATGGAATTTAAAAAAAAAAAAGTTTGAGAACCGCTATATGTATTTTTATTATTATTAGTCTTCTGACTCTAAGTTTTTTTAGCTACTTTTGAAAACTTAGTGATTGTTATGTACCTCCATGAGATCGATTAAAAAAGAGCATAAACACGAAAGCGGTGTTCAGAGTAATTTTTAAAATAATTTGTCTACACTACAAACAGAACCTGCAATCGCTAAGCTAAATAATCTATTTTCATAAAATAACGAAAATTGATGCTTAGAGCTTAAAGCCTTAAACCTAGTGATTGTCGACATTAGTCCGAATCCTACATTGCTTCATACACTACACTACACTACAGTCGACGTCATTCAAACTGAAATTCTCACGTAAAAAAAAATGTTCAAAAGACAAAAGTGAAATAGTTTATTTTGAAACCCATTTAAATGAAATAAAAAAAATGATACGTCAAATTGACACGAACTTAGTTCTGTCTTTCTTTAACAATTTTAAATTTATCACTAAGTCTGGTGACGTGCAATAATTCAAATTGTATATAGGGCGGTCCGAAAATCTTGTCACCCCCTACCTCGCTTCCAAACTAGGAGCTCGTGTCAGCCATCTGAAATAGAAAATTATATAATGTGGAGGTGGCAAGACTTTCGGGCCACCCTATACAATATAAATAAAGTTTAATTAATAAATGTTTAATGCAGTTTCCTATTCTCCTGCTGCTAAGAAGAGAGGAGTGGACATTTTTGAGCCGCGACAATAATGATTGCTGGGATTTGTCACGTGACCGACTTTAACCTGCCGCGCTAACTTGGAGTTTCGACAAACTGCCAGAAAGTTTTAAAGGCATGTAGATCGCAATAGACAAAAAGGTAAATTAAAAAAAGCGATTATTTTTAAAACATTTTTTTCGTTGGCTTCAATCACAGAAGATTTCTTTTTTAGTCTAAGAAAGAAAAGAAAAAAAAGAATGATATCTGTTTTAATTGAGAAAGGTTTGTTATTTCAACGGAAAGTTTATTGTTGTTTTTAAAAACATTCAATTCAAACTTTTAAAAAGTTTTAACTTTCTTTAAAAAATTGTGAAACATTACTTCTTAAATGTTAATTAATAAATAAATTCCTCGTCTTCTATCGATTTACAACTGGCGTTTATTTTAACAAGAGGAAAAATGTATAAAAATAGGCACTGGTCCACTCGTAAAAAATAGGGAAAATATTTTTTTTATTTGACTATTAGCATTCATTATAATTAATTACTATACATTAGTTACTGGACTTAATGTCCAGTTTGAAACTGCTATATTTAAAAATCATTATTACAAATTAACAATCATTGAATGAGCTGATTCTTTTTTCAAAAATAAAAAATAAATGAAGTAAAAAGTAAAATGAATACTTTTATTTTTTTTATTTGTTTTAATTTTTGTTCTCTACTTAAAAATGATATCCATTTGTTCTTTATTAAGAAGAAATATAAAATCTTTTCGTACGCAGAACAATTAAAGTTCAAATAACTGTAAAAAGTCAAGGATCGTTTTTTTTTTTTTTTTTGTATCGATACTAGGAACAGGGCCCACCTTCTCTAAAATGATAAAGAAAGGTAGAAAAAAAAACTGTCTTGAGGAAGGTAAATGCTTATCTCCCAAAATTATTTCTAAAAAAAATTTCCTTATTTTTCATGAATGGGTCACTCTCTCTACTCAAGTTACAAGTATCACTCATAAAAAAAAATGTATGATAAATTCGAGAATTAGTCGTTCTTGACTTGTTTTACTGCAACACCAAGGCTTTCTTTTTAAATATTGGACATCAATCATTCATTAGTCATTTATCGTGCTTAGTTTAAAGTATTATTTTTTAATTTGTCTTTTAACAAGAATTCTTCGTGAAAATACCGATTTAAAATTTCAACAGCCTGAATACATGTTTCAGCTGAATTAATTCAAAAATTCAACGAATCGAGTTGTGTTGTTTATTACCTGTCCAAACACCTGTAACTCACAGTCGTTTTATTGTGTCAAGTCAAGAAGAGTATTCAGAGCCCATACTAAAACGTAAAAACATTATGCGCCTTAGGATACGCAGGTGATTGTAAATTGTTTAGCGGTTCGGAACGAGAAATAATACGGAGTTCGAATTCCAGTCGAATTCATTATATTGACTTTTTTAGTTGCACACACATCTTGAGAAAGTCTTGAGCCCCCCCTCCGCACAGCTCTAAGCTGCTAACTAAATTTAATTTTAATTAATAGAAGAGTTGACTGAACTCTAGCCATGGTTGGTAGCCAGTCTGAAAAGAGATAAACTAAACTCTGAATTCAAAAACACGTGTAGCGCTGACGAAGCAACAAAAGGATCATGAATTTTTTTTTTTATTTTTTTTTTTTTACAATGACTCTATAATCCCTACTGCCTGTTTGTGCTTGAATCTTTAGCATCTCAATAGCACCTTCTTATCAATGTTGAATTTTGTACAAATCTGTGCAAAAAGTGGATCAAAGAGCTTGTTGAAGAATGTTAATAAGAATGGACCATTTGTAGATGTCTGTTTATTAACATAACCACACGATTTATATTCAACATAAAATATCACAAAACATGAAACAAGAAGAAGGAATAAAAACAGCTTTTATAACATCAACGTTTATGTTTATTTTTTGTGTAATGATGTACATGCGTAGAGGTTTTATTTTGATGTTATGTCCCTTTGACTGAATTAATGAGATTAAAATATTTTTATCTGAGTTCACAAAAGTTGAATGAATGATAAAGCTGAGAAATGCTGAACGAACTGTAGCTTTAGAAAAGTATTTCAAAGAGAAAAGTTCTTGTTGCTTGTTTGGAAATGTTCTGTATGTTTGTAATGTAGTTTGGAAAATTTATTACATACATGCATTTAATGTCTGACTGCATGTGGTCGAGACGGAAATCCTTAAGGTCACATCTTCATAAAAGGGAAGAGAAATAAGAGAATGAGCAAACTCGTGTCTGCTATTTATAATTAATGTAACCACGTGACAGTCTCACACAGAAAATTGGCAAGAAACTTGGCTTGCACGGGTTGATTTTAATGCCCACTTGTGTGTATTTGGTCAATACACATTAGAAGCTCATATTTCTTGAAAATCTGTATGAAGCTGAATAAAATTCAACATTGATAAGAAAGTGGTAGCGGGATGCTAAAAGCTTATCCAGCTTCATACATATTTTCAGGAAACCTCAGCTTCTAATTGGTCAATAAACACACAAGTGGGTGTTGCAATCCACTCATACAAGTCTTTTTTCCAAGTCAAGTTTTCCCGCTCTTTTTTCACAATCCTGTCACATGGTTACATTAGTTATAAATAATGGGCACGAGTTCGTTCTCTCTTTCTTGATTTCATTCGCCTACGAAAATGTAACCTTAAAGGATTTGCATCTTGACCATTTATGGTCAAATGCCATGTAAACATATTCATACATGCACATATGTATGAAATTTTCCAAATTACATTACAAACATACAAAACATTTCCAAACAAGCAACAAGAACTTTTCTGTTTAAAAATACTCAGATCAAACTTTTGTACACATCTTTACAAAACAAAATTGAAATTTTCTGCATATAAAAAATATATTTGTTCTCCCAAAGCTATCCTTTGTTATAATTGAATATCGTTACCATTTGACCCTTTTTTATGTTTGTGGATATTGCATGTTTCATTTTCAGCGAAACATTTAAAACACACTATTTACATTATTTGGACTATTGTCCTCATCTTTGTTGCCATATTTATCACATTTCGGCCGTTTTACACTCCGGACTTCTTCAGATGGTTGGAATGTCGAACTGAACCCTTTATTTCGCTCACTGGGGTAGACTGTTCTAGCTCCATGTGCCATGATTTTAATGGCTATCAGTTATTTCCTGTTAATTCTCCTCTCCAAGTTCTCCACCGCCTTAACCAGGTATTGAACTCACACTGGTTCCTGTCACTGGATCTAACCAACGCCTTTATCCACTGTGCCATGTGTTGTAATAAATATGACGACAAAGATGAGGACAATAGTCTGAATAATGTAAATAGTGTACATAATACCTCCTCTCAGAAATATAGATGGACATTTAAAACATTCACGCAACCTTCTTAGATCAAATACAAATAGGCCTGTACTTGCGAACTATAGCATTCTGCAATATTATTACATTCTATGCCTCTTCTTGCAGCCTTGCACCTGTTGCTATGATATTTTTGTTTGTCCCTGGGTATATTTGCAGATGCTTTAAATAAAATATATTTATTATTGTATAAAATTACAATAATTTTGGCACAAGGCCAAAGGGGAAGTGGGGGAAAAGTTTTGTCTTTGCTAACTGTCCTAGTCCTAGTTGATCATGACCCATTCATTCGATACAATTTATATGTTTACCAAAAGAACTCATCCATTACCATTCAATCCTGCATATACCACAATATTCACAGAGGGAGCCTACAAAAAAACACCCCATGATATAAAAAATCTCAAAAATGTTTAAATAGAAAAATTTCATGAAACATGAAATGAGCTTGTTGAACCTGGTAAACTAACCAAAAATTTAAAACAAAACAAAAACTAAAACAAAACAGATATTAGTAAGACCCATCCATCCCTCAAAATAATCAGTGGCTTCTGTATTCTGTCGATAGACAGAATCAAGCAGCATACTCACTAATGGAGTGGGGAAGGAAAAATAAACAGTAGAGTGGGGAAAAATAGTCTGGCCCAGCCGAGATGAAAAAAGGGGACCAAAAACAAACTGGGAATCTCAACCTGGATCATAACAAAAGAGAATGCCAGGGACATGCCAGGAACAACACTTTAACTAAGAAAACATAAAACAGTCTAAATTAACCAGGGGGAGGGTTCACAAGAAGCCCCCTCCCCCATTGTGACCAAGAGGACTCAAAAAAAAACTCAAGACTAGCATCTTTTATACAAACCAAGCTCACTACTTTCACCCACCTTTTGCTGAAATCTGTCGATATCAAACACTTTCTATCAGTTCTGATCTTCACCTTCTTGTAGATGTTTTAAATAAAAACAGTATTGCAGTAGAGAAGAATAGAGAACCAGGGTTGATTATTACTGAGTTCCATATCTGGAAAATGTTGTCTTCGGATAGTGTAAACCTTTCTAAATTGATATCTACTAAGATAGAGGTTACTTCCCTTCGGCTTCAAGTAGATACAATCATTTGTTACAGCTCCCTTCTTACATTTAAGGACAAGATAAAAGAAGTAATTCAGTTGGGGATGATTGAAGGGGGAGAGTCTACAAAATCAGACCATTAATAGAAATTCACTGTTTCTTTCACTTTTTTTTTTCTTATTCATTTTTTTTTAAGCAATCAAAAATTGAAAAGAAAAATTGTAAGTTTAAAAGCTTATAGCTCTTTCAATATATTTTTTTTCTGCTAGTAGTGAGAGTCCATTGTAATAATCTTTTCTATTGTTTTGTTTTATTTTGTGGAAAAATGTCTTTCACAATAAAATTGTCTCGGTGTGTACATTATGTTTTGCATTGTATTCTTCATGTGAGTTTGATTCATTACTTGTGTTGTGGATTTGAATCAACCCACAACAAAGACAAAAGGTTTTCAAAATGAAAAATATAATCTTTTTTTTTTTTACAACTAAACATTTCTTAGTGTTAAAGTTTTTACAGTCCTTGTTTGTTAAAATGAAAAGAAATCTGATTTATTCACGTGTATGTGCCATCCTGGGTAAGACTATAAACCATGTCCAATAGCAAGGCCTCTGATAGGTTTTGAGGAGCGTGGAACCACCTCTTAATTGCTGATGTTCCCAGGTTCACCCTGACCTAGGGTGGTAGCACCTGTTAGGGTCCCAGCTATGGGCAAACAGTTAACTGGGGTCAAAATACTATGAAAGTGTAAAAATAGGTTTTAATACCAGAAATACTTTGTAAAAAAAAAAAAATTTTACCAGAAATACATTTTTGAAAAACATTACTAGCAATACAATTTTTTTTTTTTTTTTTTTTTTTTTTTTAAAAAAATATTATCAGTGAAGGAAAACTCTTATCAGAAATAGATTGTTGGAAAAAAAATATTACCAACAATGAAAATTTCTTCGGTATTAAATAACCCATTGAGGTTGATATGCTGTAAAACAAATCAAAGCAAACCAACCATGTGTATGTGTGAAAAAGAAGAGTTGGGGGAGAATGTGAGGATGTAAGTGTGTTACATAGCTTGATGAAAAATGGGTGAATGTGTAAGCTGATGCTTCAAGGAAACTGTTGCTATTGGTATCTCATTACTGCCATGTCCAGTCTAGAAACTTTGCTTATATACCCTTCAAAGGAATCACAAAGCATGTTTTTTATTATTGCTGGGAATGTGACCCGTTGGTTGAAAAATGTTAAATATGTATTTTCAAAGCATTAATTTATTAAATGGAATTATGCATGGAATTATACTCTGACTTGGAAATCTTTTTTTGTCATTTGATATTTTAGTGTCTTAGTGTTTATTTCTGTCTTTGCTCCACATTTGCATGTTGTACTTGCAGTGTATCTGAGAGTGGGTAAATAAGTTTGTTGTTTGATTTATTTATTTATTTTTTTTTATTTTTTTTTTTTTTAACCTGATACAAGAGCCACTGAAGCTAGACATGTACTAAATCAGTTGTGTAATATAAAATTAAGTCAGAAGTGAAGTTTATGACAATATAGAAGATAGATAACAATTAACCCTAGAATCAGAGAAGCTAATATCATCACATTGTGGTCACCAGATAATGGGTGAGTTATGGAAGAAAGGTTTATTCTCCTGCTTTGTATTTCCCCATTATTGGTATTATTATAACCATGATATAATAGCACTTTATTTCACGAATGAAAGGAAAGGAATGACAAGCATGCTTCGGTCATGGAGATAACTTTATGCTGCTAAGTCACACAAAAAATTATATATACATATTTACTTGTGTCCCAAACAGAGAAACTATGACACATGTTTACACAAGCTGCAGGAAAAGAAAACAAAAAGATAGGGTTTTACTTAATTCCCAACAGGAATTGGATCACCTGGAGATTTTTCTGTGTTTCTGAAGAAGCCTTATTTTGGATTCCAGATTCAAACTGGTCAGACTTATGTTATATCACTAGTGAGAACATATGTAAGCTGCGGGGGATAGCAGATTTAGTCTCCACCCAGGCCAAAGGGCCCAGGCTATTTTAAAAAAAAAAAAAAAAAAAGAAAAGGCACCTGCTCATTATTTTGACTCCTAGAAGTTGACTGAAGGACTGACCACTTTTGTCACCCATTGGAGTGATGTTGTTCACCAGCCATCATATGACCCATGTGACTTCATCTCAACTAAGATTGTAGTGTGCAAGGAAGCATCTATGCGGAAATCTCTTCCACAAAGTAGTGTGAAAAAGCTTTCTGATAGGAACATCCTTTTTACCAAATGCATATGAAGGCAATTCAAATCTGGATGTAACAAGGTGGGTTTTGGTTGCAAATGCTTGAACTAGTGGCACTAAAATGTGGGAGGTTGTCTGAACATTTGCTGTAGAAGTAGCGATAGGTTTGTGATGTTGCAGCTGCAGGAAAGGAATCCGGGTGATTGGCAAGATTGATTTCAGCTGTTAATGTATTCTGTGATTTATCCCACTTTATCTGCCAAGACACTCACTAGGTGGCACTGTTCAGGACTATAAAAGGACGGGACTATAAACCCTCTTATTCTTTTCTTTTTTTTTTTTTGCTCCAGAATGTAGTAGCAAAAGGTATTTTTGGAACATTTTTTAATAAAGAGAATTTCATTGCATTAAAGGGCTAAAAAATGGTGCTAAAGTCAATTTTTTTTAACAAAGAAAAACAAACATCTTCAGTCGATTTAAATTAGTTTTGAAATAAAGCATTTTGCTTATTGGAAATATTAAATTTAATCTATTGAAATTAAAGCTAAAATAAAGGCTTCAAGAAAGATTTTTCCTTTATGAAAATGTTTAGAAAGAGCTTTAATTGCCAGATCATCCACAGTAAATTTATGTCCATGTTTTTGCAACGTTTCACTTTTTTTGACAGATCTTCTATTATGACAATATTTAATAACAAATGTGATGGAAACATGAACAAAAAGAAACTAAATCAAGTTGGCTAGACCTTATACCCAAAATGTGTTTTTAAAAATAAATAAATTTTAAATTCTCAGTGTCCCCCTCTTCTTCATGCATATGTGTAGTTGCATCAACATAAACGTCTGATGAAGTCCTAAAGGATGAAATCCATCACAAACTTTTCCCACTTTGTCATAATTTTTGCCTTTTAATTTTTTAAGTGGAGCACTTTTCATTTTTAAAAATAAAAACTGGTCCACTTGTTTAAAAGAAAAGAGAAGAAAAAAATTCAGGGAATAATTTTTGTAGATTTAACATTTATCATGCTTTCCTTAATCCATGAGAGTCAAAATATTGAGTTCCTCTTCATAATACAGTCACAAATCGATCCCTGACTTTTTTTTTACCAAGTTATCTGGACTTAGTTTATTATTTAAGGCTTACAGCCATATCACTCTGAAACACTGGTTCTCATACAATCACCAAAGTTAAGCAACATTGGGCCTAGATGGGTAACTACTTGAGAATGCCACGTGCTGTAAGTTTGGATGTGTGGATGGTTTAATGGATAATGGCATGGAATTGGAAATTGGAGAGCCGAATTCTTATCCCTGTCAAGTTTGTTATATTCATTTACACACAAATACCCTTAGGAAAGGTACGAATTTATCTCTTCTCCCCCCCAGTTATGGGTTAATTAGTAGGACTTGTATAAGTAAATCATTACTATCTCCAAAATAATTCTTACAATTGGAAAATATTTTCTGGTTTTAAATAACCTGAAAAGAGTTAAAACATAAAAAAAATAAACAATCAATAGTTTATTATTTACAAATGTCAAGGATGAGTAGGTGGTGTAATGGAAAATGGCTCAGAGTGAGAAATCAGGGAGCTGAGTTTGAATTCCAGTTGACCCCATTACATACACTTGAGAAGGTATGAATTATTCTCCTCCTCCCAGTTGTGGGTTAAATAGCAGGACTTGTATCAGAAAAGAAATTGTTAATGCAATATTTCCTCACAAAATAGAATTAATCTTACAATCCAAAATATATTTTGGCTTTAATTAGCCCACAAAAGGTTGATAAGCTATAAAAAAACAAATCAATACAAATGTCAAATTTGAAACTGTACTAACATCATTGATATCTGTATTTTTTTTTTTTTAATTTTCTGAATTTTTAAAAACTTTTTATTAACTATTTTTTAAATTTTTTTAGCATATGTGCTAACATTGGGGAATAATAATTATTTCTCTTAAATGAAGATTAAACAGATATATACTTTTATTAATTTATGTAAATTTTTGTTCTTTAGTTAAAAATGTACATATCTGCTCTTTATTTCAAAGAAATGTACTAGTTTAAAAAAAAAAATAAAGGGCTTTTCTTTGTGTTTTTTTTTTTTTTTTTATGCAGAATGGTTAGGTCCAGGTAACTCTAAAAAGTCAGGGATCAATTTTTATACAGTATTGATATTATGAACAGGTCACCTCCTTCTAAAGCAATAAAAAGTCACTGTTTTTCAGTTCTGACAAATCTGGCTTGATGACATTCCAGATAACTCTGTAAAAAGTCAGGAATCAATTTTATACTGTATTGATATTACGAACAGTAACCCACTTCTAAATTGATAAGAAATCGCTATTTATCGATACAGACAAATGTCATAGCTTGTGGTATGTCTAATGAATGCTAATCTGCAAAAATGATTACCTGGAAAAATTTTCCCTATTTTTTTATTTTTTTATTTTTTATGACAGTAGCCAACGACCCATACCAGTTTCAGATTATTTCATATCCAGGAAACATTATGTGCCAGGTTATGCTCTGCATAGTCACAGAGAAACCGATTATTGGCGATGAAATGTCAAGGAATTGAAAACTTCAGTCAGCCGCAGAAGACGGTCAATACCATCAGTATCGGTTTCAGAGTTGGTAAAACTATAATGACTACAACTCCAGTTGAATTTAAATTTTATGTAAAACTTCTTACATTATAGAATTTTTATTGTTATTTCTTCTACTGTATATTTACTGTTTCCTTTAAAGAAATTCATCTCAACTTCTTTTTTAAAGTTATTTTATTTTTTGTATTTACAAAACTATATATGTAAAAGAAGAAAAAAATATTTTATAGAATTTTTATTTTTGCTATGTCTTTTACATCCTGTAAAAGATTATATTTCAACTTCTGTTATAAAGTAGTTTTATTTTTGTTCTGTAATTATTTCCTATTTGCAAATAAATATATATATATATGTGTGTGTGTGTGTGTCTTACATTATAGTATTTTTATTATTTTGTCTCTAATTTTGTTAGAAAATATTGAAGGATGAATAGTTATGATATAAAAGTAACAATGTATTTATTCTTTGATATAAACCAGTTATAATGATATGGGCCTACTCAAGTTAGGAGCATATGCATAGGCTTTGGGAATTGTAGGCCATAATCACTAAATTACCTAAAGAGGAGATGGTGGTGCCAATAGGAGAGGAGTCGAAGGTGTTGTGTATTTTTGTGTTCCGACTCCACAGAGCTCTCAGTAGCTCAGCTGAAAAGTTTTTATCTTCAGTTTAAACCTTCCAGAGGAAAATTCCAGAAAGTAAATCAACCATATTATCTGCTAAAATAATGTACAAAATTTGCCTATGGGCCCCTGTATGAGTACTCAAACAGACATTGCCCAGTTAGCAGAACTAGAATATGCCAGTTGTATCCCCTACAGAGGATTAAGACCTCTTGCTCAAAAAGTAGCCACCTACTGAGTATTTACCTACAAACTCAAATGCAGACACGGCCAGCGTTGGCCTCCAGATGCGAGTGCAGATTCAGCCAGCATTGACTTACACGCAAAAATCTAGATACGGCCAGTGTTTATCTGTTGATTCAATTATAAACACAACCAATGTCTGACTGCAGTCTTGAGTATAAACCTGACCAATGTTTACCTATTGACAATTTTGTCATTAAATATACCCAACTAGGGTTGATACATCATAAAATCCATCGACCCAAATGAAATGTCTTTTTGATATTTATATAATAATAATTCACATTTTTTATTTATTGAATGGTATTTTTCTCTGCTTGATGTAGAAAATGAATAACTTTTCTTTTCTTCTTCTTTAGGCAGCCATGAAGGCAATTTCTGAGAACAAAATGGTAAAAGAGCACTTTGGTGCTGGCACCCATTATAAAGTGAAACCATCAGTCAAGAGGATTTCCACTCCACGGACTCCTATCATCCCAGGATATGATGACCTACAATGGAGAGCAAGGCCTCGAAAGTCAATTGTGGAAGACAATTTGTCACAGGAGGAGGTTTCAGGAGAGATAAATTTTAGTGAACTGCAGCAAAAATTTATTGATGATTTGAGCAGCCACCAAACTCCGACTTGTTTTAACAGAAAGATTAGTCCGACTTTGGCGCAACTTCGCTTAACTCCTGGTAATGAGATTTTGAGTATTTCTTTATTAGCTTTTTAATGCCATGATCCTTCAGGACGTAGGAGGCCACGGCTCTCTACAGCTTCCTTTTCTTAATATCTGTGAATTGTCATGACTTCTTGGGAAAGACAGTGAAGTGATTTTATTTAAAGTTTGTGTGAGAAGAAAGGGAAAAAAAACAAAATCAAAAGTTAGAAATTCAAACAGGTGAAATATGATTTGCTTTTGACGCCAGTCATCCATTAAGTGATGAATCTGAATTTTTTTTTTTTTCTTAGATACTGAAATGTGATGAGTCTCTCTCTCCATCCTGTTCTTATATAGTTACCTTGATGCTAGCCAAAAGTTTTTCTTACTGTCGACAAAATTCATAGTCTTTATATACGCAGGGCGTGATGGGTAAATTGTCACCATTTTATATTTTTAATTTCACGCATACATGTTCTTTGTTTTGGGTTTTTTTGACTGCACCATATAATAAGGTCAGTTAAGCACTGCCCGTGAGAAAAACAGTACCATGATGCAACTCACTCAAACAGAAAGTTGAAATTTTAATTAATAGGAAACCAATTGAATGAATTGGTTTGCCAACAACCATGTTACGGCATGCACCTCCAAATGGAATAAAATGCTACTGTAGCAAATATCAATCTTGTGAAGTAATCTCAAGAGATAGTTTCCTGTATAAGAACCATGTTTAAAATCGAAATTGTTAATAGACGATGGTAAGAATTGTCAGACGACAACTGCAGAAATGTAGTGGATTCACAAGTGAGAGAGAATTCAGCAAAATTGTTCCCTTAAGTCCTATCTTGAATAATTTAAAGAGAGATCGTTTCACACTTACTAGTCTTTTCATCACTAACCTTCAGTCATATGAACTTTGAGGCCACATTTCCGTTATTTTCACCAAGGTCAGGTCAATCAATGTCAAAGTCAATCTGTATTAATCCTTTTATTTTTTCATTTCATTTTAAATTCAAAGCTATATATGTACGTCTTATAAGAATGAATAGTTTTAGCCTTTCTACATCAATCATTATCAAGAAGATTTTGATCATTTTTAATGCATTAGACACACCCTATATATATATATATATATATATATATATATATATATATATATATATATATGCAATGGACAAATTGTAATTCCTTTTACATTTATATTTTTAATTTTGTGCAGTGTTTGTTTTTGATTTTGCCAATGGCATCGTATAATAGGGTTAATTGGGTACTGTCTGTAAGAAAAAGAGCACCATGACGTAATTCACTCCACCAAAAATTTGGAAACTGCATGCATTACTGCTTGGCATTCACACTGGAAGCTCCACTACAAACATTTCAGAATGTTTGGGTGTCAATCTGAGGACAGTACAGAAGATTTGGAAAGAGTTGGATGAGCCTAATCTTAATTACTGTTATGGGACCTTACCCATAATAACATAATGGACTATTCCATACGTAATAAATACTGCGCCTCAAGAGGAAGCAGGGAGTTCAGTCTGGAGTGAGGTCTGTCAGGAGTCTGTCGGTCAGTCAGAGTGAGCGAGTCAGCCAGTCAGTCGAGTCAGAGGCAGTCTGAAACAGTCACGTTCAGACAATTACTACTAAACCTGATTGTTCGTACTAACACTTTCTACTTCTCTGTATATATTCCTGTTTGTAATATATCTGTGTTATTCCATATCCGTATTCAAGTTCTTCTTTATTGGTTCTACCTTGGACTATCACCGTGGTACAAAGAACCAGACCATAACAATTATGGAGCGATCACTAGTGATGGTGATATACCTCCATTCATCTTCCTACATGGCCCCAGTCTCAACATCTTCCTACATGGCCCCAGGCTTACATCAAGTGCCTTGAAGAGGTAGTGCTGCCCCAGGTTAAGAAGGTGGCTGATGAAAGGCTCTATGTCTGGCAACAGGATTCTGCACCATGCCACATCACCCCTTACATCTGGCCACCTAACTCCCTCAGACCACAACCCCCTTGATTATTATGTATGGGGTGTAGTTGAGCGAGAGACCAATAAAACTCCTTGTAACACCAAAGATGAACTGAAGGCAAGGATTATGGCAGCATTCACCAACTTAAAACAAGAAGAGATACAAGAGATTCTGAAGTCATTTGGTGGCTGTGGTTGAAGCCAATGGCAATATTACTGAATAAATTTACTTTTTAGTATTTAAAGATATTTTTGTGTAATTTTGGTAAAAATATCTGTTAAAATGAGATGTCAGTATTATTTTCATTTATGCGTAATTTAGACGACAATTTATTCATCGCACCCTGTATATACAATAATTTATGATAGATCACCTGCTTCTGAAAGTCGTAACTGTTGTGTAGGAAACCTACCACCCTTCTTGAAGATGAACTTGTCTGTGAGCAAAGACGTTAAATAGCGGCATGTCAAAAGACAGACAGTCAGAGAAGTTCTTGGCTGAGTTAGTTATAGACTACTCAGGCGATTTCTGTACCTACTTACCAACCGAATAAACCCCTTTTTATTGTTACTTGTTATTTGGCGTTTGTCTTTATTAACCCCAAATCAACATCATAACAGTGGCGACGAGAGATTCGTTCATCACGCTGAGTGGAGAATTTTTCAACTCTAGGTGGACTATATAATTTTTTTTTTTTTTCTCGCACTGAAAGAAAGAAAAAAAAAACAATACGTTGAACTTTGTTCTTCACGAAGAAATAGGATTTCAACGTGCCAAAAAGAAGTAAGACTTGTGCTTATTGTTGGATATATATGTGTTTTTCCCTTTTTTGACTGTTTTCGAAAAGTGTTTTGTGTAATCTTTTACGATAATGGAGGATTTGATTGCATTAACGAAAACTCTAGTGCAAAGTCAAATTCAGCAACAAGAGCAACAAAGATTGCAACAAGAGCAACAAAATTGTTTTTAACAACTATTGGATTTACAAGTTCAGCAGTGAAATGACACAAAGGCTTTTATTTGAAGCGATTTTACTTAAGAATCCAGTAAATTCATCATTCACGGCCAAGGTATTGCTAATTCTATTACTGAGTTCAAATTTAACCCAGAGGAGGGTATAACATTTCCTCCGTATTTCAGAAGATTTGAAACAATATTTGAAAAAAATGTGATGGTTGGACTGATGAACAAAAAGTGAGTTTACTTGTACAAAAGTTGGGTACAGATGAAAAATAATAAGTATCTGAATTTTGTCCTTCCAAGAAAAAAACTAGTGACATTTTCTTTCAAGAAACTATTAATACTTTATCTAGTATTTTTTGGCGAGCGAGTTAGTTTTGTTTCATACTCGTTTCTCGTGTTTGAATATGGTAAAAGCGTGACGATGAGGATATTGTTACGTATGCTGGAAATGTTAACAGAATGTGTGAACGTTTTATGTTACATGATCTTTCAATTGATCAATTTAAATGTTTGATATTAAGTTCAAGGCTTGACTTAGCAAAGATAAGGACACAAGGTCCAGAATATTGGCAAAACTTTGAACAAGATTCCAGATCACTTTGCAGAAGGTTACGAAGAATGTCAAAGAATTGAAAACTTAAAACATGACAATACGCAAATTGAAGAAAAAAAACGTATCCCGTGTCCATGCTATTCGACCAAAAAGGGAATAGTTAATAAAAACGTTAAAAACCAACGTGCTTTGGATGCGGTGGTGGTCATTTTAAAAGTGAATGTTTTTTTTTTTTTTTGCGACAAAAAGTGCTATTCGTGTGGCAATAAAGGCCATATAAGTACTCATTGGACAAGCAAAAGAAAAAGAACTAGGGTGGAACGTTTAAGTCCAGATCCCAAAGGAAAGATATTAATTCCTCCGAATTAATCTCAAGGGGGAGGTGTTGTGTAGGAAACCTACCACCCTCTTTGAAGATGAACTTGTCTGCGAGCAAAGACGTTAAATAGCGGCATGTCAAAAGACAGACAGTCGGAGAAGTTCTTGGCTGAGTTAGTTATAGGCTACTCAGGCGATTTCTGTATCTACTTACCAACCGAATAAACCCCTTTTTATTGTTACTTGTTATTTGGCGTTTGTCTTTATTAACCCCAAATCAACATCATAACAGTAACATATGGATATATCACTTTAAAACATTGGTTCCCATATGATCACCAAAGTTAAGCAGCATTGAATCTGGTCAATACTGATTATTATGTGTGGGGCACAGTTGAGCGCAAAACCAACAAAATTCCTTGTGACACCAAAGATGAACTGAAGGCAAGGATTATGGTAGCATTCATCAACTTAAACAAGGAGATTTGACTGTTTGGAATTCAGAGAAGTCCTTCTAGACTGGTAGTAGGTAGCATACTGATTTTTTTTTTCCTCCCTAATCCCAGTTGTAGTGTTAAATAGAAGAGCATACTAGCCCTAGACTGGCTACCACCAAGGCTACAGAGTCTTGTGTGATCTGTTATTGCACCAGCCAATGTCAAGCCTGGTGAGTTCCTAGATGGGTGACTGCTTCGCAAAACCAAGTACTATATGCTTGGATGTGCAGGTGGTGTAATGGAGAATGGCTCAGCATTTTTAATTGGGGAGCTGAGTTCCAATTCCAGTTGGGTTCGTTATATTCACTTATGCACAAATACCCTTGGGAAAGGTATGAATCCACCTCTTCTTCTCCAAGCTATGGGTTTAATTAATAAGACTACTATCACTAAAGCAATATTATCTCCAAAAACAAGCATTTTTACAATCTAAAAATATTTTCTGGCTTTGAATAACCTGGTTGATAAGCTGTAGAAAATGATGCATGTCTTTTAGATTTATTTACATTTTCTGGAATATAACTGTATAGAAACTACCGTGGCCACAAAGTGAGGGATCAGTTTATATATTGATTGTAATATATGATTGATCCCCCAATTTATATCCACATGATAATTTCCTGTTTATCAAATTCTGATTAGGTATGACTCCATGTCTTCTCTCCTTAGCTAGACTTTTATCACTAAACCATTATTATTTCACCCACCTCCCCATTCTTAAAATGTAAAAATATTTTCTGGCTTTAAATAACCTGCAAAGGGTTGATAAACTATAGAAAATGAATCAATAAATAAATAAATCAGATCAGTTAGTTACTTTTGTGTCATTTGTTTTTTCTACTGGAGCAAACTTTTCAGTGCTACCAGATCAAGGGATTGAACTCACAACTGTCATGGAACTGAATATGTTTTAATCAGTGCTTGAATCCACTGGGCCTAGATTTTAATCCACTCTTGGATGCATAGTGGATTACAAAGATGAGTGTGCTGATCCAAATAGTAAAGCAGATAATAATTATAACTAGTTTTAACCAGTGAAAATTTTACAGTTTTCCTATTTAAATTTTCTGATGAATCTTAATTCTGCGGTTAATAATTGAATAAGCTCATGGCAAATTCTATGACAATAAAATATCTGTAGAAATTCACATTGTTAAATAAATATAAAAATAATTTTTTACTCGTACAATTATGAACTTTTACTAAATTATTAAAGTATATGAACCAACTTTAAGGAAATCATTATTTACTATTTTATAAAGTTTGATTTAATTGGTGATTAGCCAATGTTTTGCCAATCATTCCAATAAATAATATAATAAAATAGTGTAAATAAATAGTGTTTATTATTTTTGTTGTCAATTCACAAGAACAAAGAATATGTATAAATTCATTTTTATATATTTAGATTTTATTAAAATTCTAATTGCTTTTTAAAGCAATAAACATTGCTGAGGAGTGAAGCTAGATACATTAGTAACTTTAACAATATATTTTAGTAATGATCATAAATGATATGAATGTTGGTCATTATTTTAAGAATTAACGAGGTAGAGATGAAAAGATTTTGAAATTGACAGCGAATTCACTGAAACAAACATTAAACATTTCTATCGTCCCTTTCATTTTCTCATGAAACCTAATAGTTACTTTGATATGCCTTTTATCTTCTCATGTGATCAAAATGGAATAGTCCATAATTTATGAGGTATTAGCAGAAGATGTATCTTTCTTTTTTTTTTTTTTTTTTTTTTTTTCACTGAAACCAAGTCACATTTCTGATAATTTTTTTTTTTTTTTTTTTTTTTGTCTTTCTACTTGATCAAAATGGAATAGTCTGCTTTTTGTGAGGCTTTAACAGGGTGTAATGGTTCAGTTAACTAATGAAAAACGGGACAAGCAAAATTATAGGATGAACTTAATCTCGAAAAATTCCAAAGAAAATTAAAATTTCTTCTGAATTCTTTAAAAATTAGCAGTTTTTGTTGTGTGTGGATCAGGTAATTGATAACATATGGAAAGTGGAATTACCAAATCAAGTTTAAATTTCACACTACTATCTCACATTCACTTTCGCACAAATGTCCTTAGGAAAGGCATGAACCCTTCTGCCATTAAATAGCAAAGTGACTCTCTAGCTCTGGGTGCAACCAGTGTAAGAGAAGGAAAACTCTGAATACTA
The DNA here is from genome assembly GCA_903632075.3 of Acanthosepion pharaonis. Taxonomy (NCBI): domain Eukaryota; kingdom Metazoa; phylum Mollusca; class Cephalopoda; order Sepiida; family Sepiidae; genus Acanthosepion; species Acanthosepion pharaonis. Next base: position 351,466 of record CAHIKZ030000007.1, on the reverse strand, counting down.
AACCATGGAGAAGGCAACAGGAAACCACTTTCATAACACTCCCAAGAATGTATACCAATTTGTAGATAATGAAGAACAATTTTTGGAGAACTGTGATTGCTTATATCCTGAAAGGACATGGTATTAAAAAAACGCTTATTTTTTATATTTTTTTATTTTCTATACTTGAATTAAATAATAATTATTGATTAAATCATTTTTGTACTTGAATAGAAAAAAATATTAAAATATATATATTATATAGAAATATATTTCTCTGAAAAAAAAATTAATTACACATATTTTAATTTGTATTTGCAATACAAGTTACTGTAATTATTATTGCTCACATTATACAATATTGCAATAAGAATTTAATAAAAGTTGGTTTTTTTTTTTGTTTTTTTTAGATTGGAATTGCAAATTGATATCACACTAAACACCATTCCATTCAAGAGTAGCAATTTTAGTATTACCATATCATTTTCAAAGGTGAAAGTTATTTAAAAATACAGCAATTGTTAGCTTAGGAAGATTCATGTTTATTGAAATAACATAAGGTATGGATGCCTCCTTGTTGTTGCACTTAGTTTCATAATTTTTTTTTTTTCTAGGTAATTTTAAAAAAAAATAATTATAATTTTTATCATACATACTTATTTCTTCCTCACATTTATTTAAAATTACATAATGGCTGCAAACCAGCATGTATAAATATGTGTTATATATATATATTTAAATGTATTTAATAATGTTGCTATAACATGTGAATATTATTTTTCACATACATTATAGTTGAAATATAATATGAAAGTTTTTGTTTATATACATGGATTCATATAAGAATGTGTATCAAAAACAAATTTGTTTCATTTGAATGAAATTTGGTACTGCACTTGGCAGGCTTTCAAGGTACAATATGCTCCTAAATTGGTTGTATATTTTTTTTTTTTATGAGATTCAGCTTAATCAATACATAATACTCCAATCAATTTAGGAGCCTATTGTGTGATGAACCCTCTACCAAGTAGAGTGCTACATTTCAGTAAAATTAAACAAGGGGTTCTTGCACTTCGGCTATTTTTCCGTTTATATGGCATTTTTATGACATGCATTCTTATGTTAATCCACGTATATAAACAAACACTTGATATTATATTTCACCTATTATGTGTGTGAAAAATAATAAACATTCATAGTTATATAATTCACTACACCATATTAGAACTTTTTTATAAACAAATATCTCTGATGTTTGGCAACTCCTTGATAGGTGAAAATGCTATGTGGGTGTGTCATTGTAAATCCTAATCTGTATGGCTGGAAAATTGTCACATGACTTGATAGTAAATAAATAGATGCATACATTGTATCAGAAAATTCTTACAATCTAAAAATATTTTCTGGCTTTAAATAACCTGCAAAAGATTGATAAGCTGTAACAAAAAAAATCAATTCCCCTGTCTTGGCTGTTTGTATTGCACAGGATGATAGTATGTGTTTATCTACTAATTATGCAATAGTTAATTTGCTACTGGATTTTTGTCTGGAACAATTTTAAGAGCTATTTTCAGACAATTTTTGAGAGCTATTTTCAAATAACATTTCTCGTTGAATTTCTAACAAAATTTTCTTTGATTATTTTAACATAATATATTGCAGCTCAGCCGCTTGGTGAAAAACGTAAGATTTTGATTCAGAAACATGAAGATATTCGCCTAAATTCCAGCAAATTAGCCACCGGTGGTGGCTTCTCTCTGTGGCCCGAGATGGAGAAAATGAGACTGGATAGCAAGGGTATTGTCCACCTAGCAACATTTTCTATAGCCATGGGTATTTTTATCGGATACGCCTTCATCAAAATACATGGTAATTTTTTTTCTTGTTTTATCAGGTTCATATATTGTAATAAAATCAGTTTCTTGTTTGTTGGGTTGTTTGTCAATTTAGTAAAACGATTTTGAATTATATTGAAATGTGGGTCCCTTCTTGTAGTAGTTTTTTTTTTTTTTTTTTTTTTTTTTTTTTCACTAAATTTTTTCTTTTTCATGTTTTTCCTTTTTTTTATTTTTTCTCTCTTTATTCTTTCAATTTCACTTTTTTCCTATTTTCTTTTTATTTTCATTTCATTTTTTAATTTCAGTAAATTTACATACACTTGTCAATACATCTGGTCTGCAATTGCAGATCACTTAATAATATGATTTATGGCTCCTATTTCACTAGAGATTTTTTTTCTCAGTTTTATAGTTTTTGAGAAATTAAAGGTTCTGTTCAAGGTCAAGTAATTTTATTTGACCTTTTAAACAAAAAAAATAAACTGATCACATTCTAGATCTATCCAAGTACTTTAAAATGGTATATAATTTAACTTTGTAGGTGAAAAAGAAACAACTGAGATATTGATATTTAAACTTTGGGACTATTTTCTAAAATTAACCCTTTTGGCAAAGGTCAAAGGGTCATATCCCGGGAACCCTTTGACCTAGAAATGTAAAGTAGGCATCATTCAATTTCTATCATGAAGTCCCATAAGTGTACCGAATTTGAAAAAGATCCATATTGGTGATGGTCAGAATTCAATTGTTATTTTTGTTTTGTTTCTCCAACAGGTTCTACTATCAACAGTTTGGACAGATTTTCAGCCCGCTTGAAAAACTTTTCCTCTGAGCATCCTATTTATACAATATCCACCACTGAGCATTTCCATGATGGCATCCGGCATTGGCACAGGGATTTTCACAATCTGTTGGTGAGTTTGAGAAATTGTTTCAGGGCAACCTTTGGCTAATAATGTTGATGTAGCTGGCTGGCTTGTTTTCCAAGTAGGCCTGTCTGCTAGGGTCGCTAGCTAATCCCTGTTGAAGACCCCTGCTTGGGCACATTTGTGTTCATTCAACACCCAGAGAACCAACCTGTGGTTTATATTGCAACTAGGCTGAGCCAACCTTAGTTACAGTTTCTGGGAGAGAGCGCATAATCTGGCGTGATCAGTAGTTGAACAAGAGCCAGCACGTTTAGAGTCTTGGTCACGAGGAATTGAGACTTTATGTAGTGCAACTATCAACAAAATTGAAGCCATTTTGCCTATCTGATTTTGCTGACAAGTGATATGGTTTTCATAATCCCTGTTGTGGATGCCTGATCAGGCACATTTCTGATCAAGAAAATACCTTGTAAAATATCACCAACAAAAATGCAAATATATGCATGATATACAATGCAGATAATATAACAATGCCAATACTTTAAACAAACAAGTAAGTTAATCCCCCCCCCATCCCCAGGAAAATATTAAATAGTAATAATCAAATTAACAAACTGGCTACATGCATAGCCACAACTAAGTTAATTTAATAATAATAATGATAATAATAATAATAATCAACAACAAATGATTAATGAATAAATACAAACCCCCTAAGTAATCATGTCCTAGGTATGACAATAAACTACATCCTGTAGCAAGGCCTCTGATCAATTGGTTTTGTGGAGTGTGGTACCACCTCTTAGTTGCTAGTGTTCCCAGGTCCACCCTAACCCAGAGTGGTAGCACCTGTTAGGGTCCTAGCATTGGGCAAATAGTTAAGCCTCTAACTGGGATCAAAACACTATGAAAGTGTAAAAATAGGTTTTAATACTAGCAATACATTTTGTAAAAAAACTACTACCAGCAATGAATTTTGAAGAAAAAAATGGTTACCAGTAATACATTATTACCATAAATACATTTTTGGAGAGAAAAATATTAGCAGCAATAAAAAATCTTGTCGGCATTGAGGTTGATATGCTGTAAAACAAACCAAACCAAACTTAAGTAATCAATAATAAATAATGAGTTAAAAGTTAATAAACAAACTAATACAATAGCTATAAAATAAGTGAATTTTGGCCAGTAATTACTTTTACTCAAAAGCCTTCAGAATGATTTTAAATATAACCATTGGTGCCTATCCAGTTACCATTAGTATAATACAATAAACCAGAAAGACCTGATCTTGCTACACATAATGTCTCATTGACAAGTACATATAAATAGTCAAGCCACCACACAACACCCATCCTGGGTATGACGGTAAACTACATACAACAGCAAGGCCTCTGATTAGGAGGTTTTGAGGAGTGTGGAACCACCTCTTAATTGCTGATATTCCCAGGTCCACCCTGACCCGGGGTGGTAGCACCTGTTAGGGTCCCAGCTATGGGCAAATAGTTGACACCCAAACTGGGGTCAAAAAACTATGAAAGTGTAAAAATAGGTTTTAATACCAGAAATACTTTGTAAAAAAAAAAAAATTACCAGCAATACATTTTTAGAAAAAATATTACCAGCAATAAAAAATTTGTCGGCATTAAATAACCCATTGAGGTTGATGTGCTGTAAAACAAAACAAACCAAACCAACCACACAATACACATGGCCTGAAGATTGTGTTTAAGCACACAACAGACTGTTGCTATTTGGTGTTGATTTCAGTGTCTACTTTCACATATATACATACATATATATAAATTACATACAATAGGAATTAAAATTACCTCCTAGTTATGATCATTTCACCTTAACAAGATTAACTTTTAAGGATTTTCAAACCGATCAAGGTAATAAGATAAAATAAATTTTTTTTTAAATATTTTTTTTATTTTATCTTATTATTGTGAATGGTTTGAAAAATCCTTGTGAGGTTAAATGATCATAACTATATGAGGTAATTTTGAATTCCTATTGTATGTAATTTATATATGATCTGTTAGAATAAATACATTGAGCTCTCTTTGTGGATCAGTTTTAATATTTTATATTATTAGGATTCACTTGGATTGTATACCAACAGATTATTACCTCATACATACATACATACACACACACACACACACATATATATATATATATATATATATATATATATATATATATATATATATATCACTACCACACTCTACCATAGACTTACCTTTTCTGATCTTAGTTCTATTAAACAACATTTTTTAGAAAAACATAGTCATGTACGTTCTCTTGCTTTCTCCTTTTAAATCAAAATTAAAATATTTTCAGTGGTGTACAAAAACAGCTTGATCTGACCCCTTTGATATGTATTTGATGCAGTACTTGATTGAATGAATTGATGAGCATATTTCAACATTGATATGACAGTATTGTAAGGCACTACCCACTGATTAGTGATTTCTTGCTCAACTTGACAGCCATATTGTCTCATTTTGATCTTGCCAATGTGACCTCCATCTTCTGGCTTTCTCCTTCTATATTTTGGATAGGCCTCATTTCCTTGTTCAAATTTAAATTTAATTTAAATCAAAGTGGGGGGTCGGGGGAAACTTTTCTGTGTGTGTGGGGGTCTCTGCTCCCCGAGGACCCCTTTCAATCAAAATGAAATATACTTATCAAAGTACCCTGAGTAATGTAGTTTCAGAATACATATGGTGATGGGGGTCTATCTTTAAAACCTTAGAAGGAGATCGATAACAAACAGACAGGTTACAACTTATATACACAAATTTTGTTAAAGGCAACTGACAAGGTATTATGATTAAAAGTGGCTATATATTTTCCACGATAGTAAGCATTTTTGAAATGAGTTGATTTTTATTTATTTATTTTTATGGACAAAATCAATTTTTATTGATATTAAATGATTTTTTTTCTTTTGTTTTCTAGAATGAGATTATTGAAACTTTTGACACGTCCCAACCTTCTTGGAATTACCAAATTTATATCTTCTCTTACATTGGTGGAATTATCCTTCTGGTTTACTATCTTTTTGATAATGTTTATGCAAAGAACAGATTGACACCTAAAAGAATAAGAAGATGGTAAGTATAACCAATCTGACAAGGCGGCTCTTTTTCTATCAACATAGATATATATGTGGGTTGAATCATAAGTAAGGTCTACAATCCTATAAAACAAATTTTACACCTGATAGATATTGAGTAAAGAGTTATTTATTTAATACCAGGAGTAATCAATGACTCATAGATATCACTGAACGTGTATATATAAAAAAAAAAGGTGTGGATTAATTAAAAAAAGAAAGGGGAGCAGATTAATTAAATGGTTCATTGGGTTCTATTTTAGTTGTGATTTCTTTATCACTGCTTTATTGAATCTCAATACATCGTTTCAAGGCTTTTGTTTCATTGCATCTCCCTATTAAATTTTTTAACAATTGTCGCCATCTTTGATGGAACAGGTATACTAGTACACACGATATTTTTTATGAGTTTTTATATTTTTACTACTTTTTTTTAAAAAACCCTTTGTTAGATAGTTTTGTTAATGTATCTAATGTTAGAATCACTGTTTTTAGTTTTGTGAAAAGAGTCAAGTTACAGAGACCCCTATCTGGAAAAGTGGCATTTGACAAACTTGGATGATATTGTATTTTGTAAAAAAAAAAATATTATACAAGATCTGAAGAATTTATTCACATAATCATTGTGAATGCAATGGATGGTCATATAGCACATTGTGTCTTGTGAAGGCGGTCTTGTTGGTATTTTGTTTGTGAATTTACTGTGGTTTCCAAGGCAGGGTTATTTTTATTACCTCCCATCTCTTCCTCCTCTCTGCCTATTAGCCCTGTAGTTGCTGGAAGAGCAATTGGTTAGGTGTTTCCCACCAATTGAAACACAGTCTTGCTTTACGTTACAACAGTATTAGAAGTGTGTGCATGCATGTTCACATATTAACATTTAAAGACGAAGCATGCACAAACTTTGGTTTCTACCATGGGACATTTATTCTCTTTTTTTTTTTTTTTTTTAATATAAACTTTAGTGAAACAAGTTCTCAATCATTCTTGGGTATGTCCATTTTCTTTTGGTTGAAAAGTTAAAGTAAGTATAAGCAATGTGATAATGGTTGAGCTTGAATCAGCCTTGTGCAGAGTTGGAACAACCAAAGAAAATTTTATACTTTGTTGGAAGATTTAAGTATACTTATGGTATGACCATTTTCCTTTTCTTGGTCCAGAAGTTAGGGTAAGCAAGGATAAGCATTGTTTTAATAGTCAAGTTCAAGTCAGCCTTGTGCAAAGTTGGAACAACCAAAGAAAGTTTATACTCAATTGTTGGAGGTTTAATCATAGTTACAATGGTTGAACTGAGATCAGCCTTGTGCCGAGTTGTATTAACCAAAGAAAAGGTTGATTTACTTCATAGGCGGAGGTTTTGGAAGACACATACGAATGGTATGCATTGGAAAGTGGGAAGAGATTCTGTAGTCAATGGCCTGGTGGAAACTAATCTTCTTCAATGAGAATGTAATTACTATGTGGTGTTATATTTTAAAACAAGAGGGAGAAAGAGTGAGAGGAAAGAAATGTTTATCTTTTTATAGACTTCAACAGCGCCACCTAACAGCGTTTGATGAAGCCAAGTAGGGTAATCATATTTCAAGTTCCTTTACTACTAGCATCATGAGGAAACTTTTTATTTTTTTTTTTTTATTTTATTTCATTTTCCCACACATTATATTGTTTGGGAAAGCATTCATGTAGGAGTCTGTTCCATAAAGTTATTGTTTTTGATAAGAACCTTTCGGAGTAGGATGCCAAATAAATATGTAGGGAATGAGGCTGATTCATATCCTGCTGGATAAAAATTTCAATGCTCGAGGATTTCTGCCTCATTAACTTTTTCAGTTTTCAAATTTTACAAATAACCAAACAGTGAATGCTTTACAACCTGACAATATTAAATTCTGTATCTGCAGTTATCCCAGAGCAAGGTAGAGTTAGTCAGACTGGGCTCCCTATAGTTTGATCAGACTGTGTTCCCTATAGTAAAACTATCCACGAGACTTTGCCTAAACCAACTCATGCCCACTCCACACTCCTGAGTGAATACCAAAACAATACAGGGAATACAATTTTTTACAAATGAAATCTGTTTATTTCTTCTTGAGTGATTCTTTTAACTGGGATAACATGCTGGTCTGGAACTGTTTCTGTTCAGAATTGCGCAAAATGTTGAAAATTTAATTGTAACCAAGGTCTTTAGTTTAAATTAGATCACAATAAATACGTAGATTTCTCTGTTTACTGGCTTTTGTCCATATCATGTTGAAACACTGGTTTTTGTATAGTCACTGAAGTTAAGCAACATCGAGACTAGTCAGTACCTAGATGGGTGACCACTTGGTCTGTAAGCTAGGATGTGCGGGTTGTGTAATGAATAACAGCCTGGTACTGGAATTTGGTGGGGCTGAGTTCCAGTTCCAGTCGGGTTTTGTTATATTCACTTATGCGCAAATATCCTTGTGAAAGGTATGAATTCACCTCCTCTCCCCCCATCTATGAGTTAATTAGTAGGACTTGTATCAGTAAATCATTATCTCCAAAAATATTCTAAAAATATTTTCTGGCTTTAAATAACCTGCAAAAGGCTGATAAGCCATAAAAAAACTAATCAATCAATTCTAAATACATATATACACACACACACACACACACACAGAGAAATATAGAATTGGTATAGACAGAATAAAAATTCCAATAACCAAAAACAACTTAAAAAAATAACTTAAAAAAATAACTTAAAAGAGTGTTCAATACAGAGTAGAGCAAATATTATTTATTCAAAAGTTATAATATGAACATATAACATCACTACAAAAATAGCCAAAGTGTTGAAATTTTTGTAGTGATGTTATAACATGTTTGTTATAATTTTTGAGTAAATAATATGTATCTAGTTTTAAGGTGTTCTATATTTATGTGATAAAGTGTTCAATATCAGAGATAGTGTATGTAAATATAAAAATAAACATTGAAGTCAGGCCTGACAATGACGTCCGGCATGAAACAGCCTGTCGCCTCTGAGTGTTGATTTCAATGTTCACTTATATATATAATTTTTAATATTTTTGCTGGTGGACAAAGGAATAGTTTTCTTGTGATTCATAGCATTGAATGAATTTGTCCTTCTCCTTTATTGGCTGCCACCTAAGGATAGAAAGTCCAGTCTACTCTACTATTTAATCAATATGTAGATGAGATGAATCCATAACTTTCCCATGGGTATTTATGCGAAAGTGGACATAAGAGACACTGTCAGAATTTGAACACTCCTCACCGATTCCAAATTCTTCACTGATACCCATTACACTACCTGTACGCCGTGTAGATTGTGATGCTATGGACACCCATGTATAAAGGGAAGAGGTGGTTTTATCTCGATCTCAAATGTTTCTGTTTGATGGTTCTTTTTGAAATTCAGTCTTCTAAGAGGCATCCACTTTGTTTGAAAGGTAACATGGAAGTAAACAAGTTGATGAGAAGTTTTTGGAGATTAAGTGGCAACAAAACTGGAAATAGGGTACATCCAGCTGCTGGTCTATATTATATCATGCTTGGGATCAGGGGAGTGTTCTGGTCCACCCTTTGTGTGAGATGGGCTTGTCCATCACACGGGTCCTGTGCCATCCATTCATGCTGTCAGCCTTCACATAGGGATGAGTAGATGGTAGGGGGAAAAGCTGAGCTGTTAGACTACCATAGCAGAAGTTTTCCCAAGTATCACTTACAACCCATCCAGATGAGCAGGTGGGGCTCTGAATGAAACATCTATTTCATAATAATATGGGAAACCAGGTTTGTGTTCTTGCTTTCTTAATACGATGTTTGGTTTTTATTTTGCTACCTTGTGGGCAGGAGTAGGCCTTTTCCCAGCTTTCGGTGTACACCAACAAAATCAAGAATCTGAATGCAATGTGGGGTAATCATTGGTCAGTCAGTGGAAAGTTTGGGCAAGAGTTGTGCCTGTATGTTTACAAGGTGTCCTATAGCAAGTTGGATTACTTGTCATTGTTACATTCTTTTTAAAACCAGATCTTCTGATTCATACTACACTAATTTCCACCACTGGCTGGATGTGAACATTCCAAAACCCAAGAGTGAACTAAAATTTTGTCAACTGCACATAGGCTCTGCACATACTTTCTGTTTTTATTCGCACACTCAAAGAAAAAACATTAGCAATACAATCCAGAATTTCCCACTCCTGCCTAAAGAAACAATAAAAACTGGAACCAATTTGAGCCTAAGAAAGGACATTAAAACTCATCAAAGGGACATTTTCGGCAGTTGGACAGCATTTTGGCTCGGGTTCATGGACTTTATTGAAAAACGACCTCCCATCTCCAAGAGACAGCTCACCAAGGGCCATCACACCAGTAAGTCACAACACATCCTCCCTCTCCTTCTATACACCTCTGTGGATGCCATTTATAACTCCAATTATCTCTCTTTTTCTCAACAAGAGATATCTACACTGATTTATCATTTGTTGTATTTTACATTAATACAATTGTTTATTTCTTTAAACCTTCATTGTTTCTTTTTTCTGCTACAATATATTTAATATAACATCCTGGTTTGGTTGATCAAAATCTGACTTGATCCTGCAACTCTGTAAGCACATTGGGTACGTGCCGGGGCAATACAGTAAATAGTATTTTGTTCAAATTAAATCTGTTCGCTGATTTATTGCTATTTCTATTCCAGGGTGATTCTTTTAACTGTGATAACTTGCTGGTCTGGAATGATGTTGTTTCTGTTCAAAAGTGCACAAAACGTTGAAAATCTAATTGAAACGAATGTCTTCAGATTGAATGAGATCATGGTAAATATTTTGATTTCTGTATTTACATTTATTTTAATTAATACTTTCTTCATTGTTTGCTCTTTCTTACAGACAAAATCAAATTTGGCAGATGGCAACGATTATAGGATTCTGAGTGCATTGTCTTCTTTCATGTACTGTGTGCCTCAGGATGTGGTCAATCATGGCTCACCATAATTCCCTATCCTTTGTAGCTCTAAGCCAGTGGTTCCCAAACTTTTTTTCTACGGACCAGATTTTTGGAATCAAAATTTGCTTGCACCTCATCAAATTTTATGTGATAAAAAGTACATTTTAAAAAAAATAAATAAATAATGACTAATAGTGTGTTAAATACAATACATAACACCAGTAACTTATAATCCGATAAGTACACGAATTTAATGAAAGGTATGAACTTGTTTTTGACGAGTAATCTCTTTTCTGTTTGGCCTGATTTGCGATAAACAACTCTCATCTCCACAAACAAGCCTTTCTCATTTTTGGTTTTTGATATTTGTCAGAACTGAAAAGGCGCAAGCAGCCCTATGGCAAAGAAGTTTCAGAGATAGGGTTAAAGGGAGATTACCACAGATTTGAAGTCAGAACATTATCATTGATAACTCTCTCCTCCAATTTGCGGAGACTAGTTACTATATTCTTAATACTTGATATAATGCAAAAATATCACAATTATTTATAACTATTTATACTGGGACTTGTGCATACAATTACAAGTAATCCATAATAATATTTTAAATTTTGAAATCTTATTTATTTTTGGCACATGAATTTTTTGAAACTGTTTCTAAATTTTTGATTGTCTTTCAATCATTCTGCCACACCTGCTATCCTCTTCCCCTGCACATATGAGGTGTGCCACGCCATTTGGAACCAGTGCTCTAAATGTTTGCCTCCCTACTATCCTTTGCAGTCTATTGTCATTCATTTGCACAAATGTTGGGCAGGTTACTCTCTGTTTCCTTCTGCTCCTCTTCAATGTGTCAAATTTTCTAAGCCCTCCCAGATATTTCAACTGACTCTCTCTGATTCTAAGTGTTCGTTTCATTTCCATTTTCCTTAAAACTTCATCATTACGCATATGCTTATCCATGGGATTCTCAGCATCCTTCTGTAGAGCCACATTTTGCTCCCAGTCCTCTCTTCCTCTGAGGAAATTATCCAGCATTCATTGCCATATAGAAGGATTGATATTACATAGCAGTTCAGCACTCAGATATTTTGACTAAGATCAAAGGAAGTAGTGAGTTTGCTTTTGTGTTTTTGCTGCTCACTATTGACTTGCTGGTCAAGGAAAAGGAAAGTTCTATTTTAAAGTTCTTTAAGATTGAAAAAAAAAAATTATACTTTTCTATTGTTTCTATTTAAGGACATTCTAATTGAAGCACATTGTCTTTTCTTTTTTTTTTTTATCGTTTCACCCCAAATTTCAAGCCACTAAGATGCAAGGGGTTTACTGAGTGATAGAAAATATGAGGCAAAGAAACACTATTAAGGAGAAAGAGAGAGGACAATAAAAGAACAAGAATTAAGAAGACAGAAGATAACAATTGACATTGCATTTAAATTTTTGGAAGATCAAAGTTGACTGGGAAGCAAGAAGCCAGAAGAGTTCCACAAATGAGAAATGTGAGAGAAGAAACTGTTAATATAGAACTCAGGGTTACATCTAGCCATTTCTACTTTAAAATGATGAGACCTTGCTATCAATGTCGTACTGCGCTTAAATTCATATAGTCTATGTACCATAGAGGAAAATTCATCAGAACAATTACCATGAAAATATTTATAGAAAAAGCACAAGGAATCTGATATGATGATGAAACTGAGATGCCAGATCAGAAACGATAACATTGCAGATTTATTTTTGTATTTTCTCAAAAATCTCTAAATATATTTGACATATTTTCCACATGTAGTTGGTATATATAACTGGGAAAAGTTTATTTGTTCACTTTCCAATCTTTATAGTCCAAAAACATTTCCACATCCTTGTAGGTGACAAATTATTTTCAACCCCCATTCTCACAGATGAAACGTTGCAAACCTCTTGCTGTTCTAGCGCTATTTCTGTGGAGAGTGCTTAGTTTCACCAGTTCTAACCTTCAGTTATGTCCTGCCATGCTATGCACATTGTAGCAAACCACCCTCATTCCCTTCGTATTCCATTTGTGAGAAGTAAGTTCCACTTGAGCAGCTTCTTCCCATGAACCGCTGCTTTGTGGAACCAACTCCTGAGAAGATGCTTCACTAATCACTACAATTTTAATCTGTTCAAATCTAGAGTTATCTTCCCCACATATCCACATAAACTGTGCCTCTTACTTAACTTTCTACCTTAAGTGGCTCCCTGGCCTTGTACAAGGTGAACGTCATTGTAAAAAAAAAAAAAAAAATTTTGTTGTTAGAAATTCTCTTCTGTGGTTGAATACCAGGTACTGTAAGCTTGGATGTGCGGGTGGTGAAACGGATAATGGCTCAGAATTGTTAATCGGAGAGCTGAGTTCCAATTCCATTTGGATTCATTATGTTCATTTACCTGCACATATCAATGGGAAATGTATGAACCCACCTCTTCTCCCCTAGTTATGGGTTAATTAGTAAGACTTGTATCACTAAACCATTAATATCTCACCTTCCAAAAGAGAATCTTACAATCTAAAAATATTTTCTGGCTTTAAATAACCTGCAAAGGGTTGATAAGCCATAAAAAACAAATCAATTGATCAATTTCCTGTAGTTCCAGATTTTAAGAACTCAAGCAAACCATCTGATCCTTCTATTAGCCTTCTACGACTTTTTGGCAAAGTACTAATGACTCTAATTAACTCTGAATTCGTTAAGCATCTTACATTGCAGAGATTTCTTTCAGAAAAGAAATATGGCTACTCTCCATCAACTGCTGATGGAGTATCAAGCTTTAGATAAGAACGGTGAAGTTCAAACTGTTGCTTTGGATATCTCAAAGGTGTTTGACAGAGTTTAGTAGGCTGGTCTCCTTCACAACATGAAAGGTTATATTTCTGGACAAATTTTGATTCAAAATCTGATTCAATCTTATCAAATCCCAAAATAAAAGTTGTCTTGACCAAAAGTTCTCTTCTAGATCTTTTTACATTAATACAAGTGTCCCCTGGGACTCTATCTTTGGACATGCATTATTCCTAATTTTCATCAATGATTTTCTTGATGCCATCAGTTGTCAACTTGCTATCTATGTTGATGACACAACTATTTACTGCTGTCTTGATGGTAAGTCTGGTCACTTTGATAAGGTCAAATTGGCAGCTGATCTCAAACATGACCTCCTATCAATTGTTAACTGGGGCAAGAAATGGCTTGTTAATTTTAACGCCTCCAAAACTAAACTACTCTCTTGTCTGAGAACTTTTTTTGCATTCCAATTTAATTAGGTTGGCTAATTTTATGATGTGTCAACTCTTGTTGGGTTATTTAATGCTAAATTTTGAATGTGGCACCTAGTGAGGATCAAGCCCACTACTCAATAATAATGGTCAATCAGACTAACCTTGCTAGGCATTGCCCCATGCCAAGGTGCCTATTTAGTTAGGTTGGCTGATTTTTATGACATATTAAGCCCTGTTGAGATATTTGATGCTGAATTTTATATGGACCACCCAGTGAAGATTGGACTATCTACTCAGTAGCAATGATCAACCAGACTAGCCTTACTGAGCAGTACTTCATGGAGCCTAGCATACTATTATTGGATTTCAACATATGAGGTTTTAAATATGTTTTTTCAAATTATTATATAGTAATTCTAGGAGGATCAGTTTTAGTTAATAACGATAGAAAACTGGACCTCCATTGAATACCTATAAGGAACACCTTCATTAATCCATGCCATAAAAATTGATGACATACTTTGTTGATTGGTTTTATGTCAACCATTGTTGGGTTATTGAATGTGAAATTATTCTACTATGGACACCCACAGAGAAATTTTTATCTAAATTTCAAGAGTTTCTGTTTAATTGCCAGCATGTGGTTTTTTTTTTTTTTTTTTTTTTTTTGAAGTCTAGTTTTCTAAGCTGCATCCACTCTGACTGAAAGGGGAACAGGAAGTAAAGGAGTGGATGAGGGTTTTTAAAGATCAAGTGGCAACGAAATCAGAATTAGGGTATATCCAGGTGCCAGTCTATATTGTCATGCTTTGAATCGAGACAGTTCTGGTTCGCTCTTGGCAGGAGATGGATGTATCCATTATGTGGTTCCTTTGCTACTCATTCCTATTGCAAACCACATGTCAAGATTTGTAGATGGGCAAGGAATTGGTAGAGAGAAGAGCTGAGATAGAAGTTACCTACCTACCTACCCAGGCAAAGCCCTGAATAAATCCTCTACACATGATATGGGAAAGCGGAATTGTATTCTTATTTCCTGATGTGGTGTTTTGTCTTATGTTTTGTTACCTTGTGAGCATGCAGCAGGCCATTTCCCAGTTTTTGATGCTGTTGAGATTATGAATTGAAATGCAACATAGGGTAATCATTGACTGGTTGATGGGAAACTTGTTAGAGGATTATGGTGCACTCTGTGAGGATTGAACTCAATACTCAGTAGTAAGATTCAGCCAAACTAACCTTGATAACCATCACTCCTCTCGTGAAGGTACCTGACATACATTGTCTTTCTTATTATCCGGTTTCTACATGTGCTTTTAGATATATTTAATTTAAATTGCAAGCATTTTAGAACAAAACATTTCATTATTTAAAATTATTAAAAATTACTTTTAAATCCCCCCCACTCTCTTTATTCCAATTATTCCATCTATCTGAAAATAAAGTGTAATATAAATTAAAATCTTTACTGGAAATACTTACTCTCATTTATAGTCTTCAAATGCGTGAATGGTGAAAATAATAGACACCTGATGATAGCCAGAGGGTACTTGGTCGAAACGTTGTCTATAATAACATCTATATCAATCAAGATGATAACGAAAATTACTCATCTCAAAAATAAAATATTAAAACTGTTTACAATTGATTTTTGTTAAAATATTTTTTTTTTATTTTTTTTTTTTTTCAGGGAAATGTTCTTAAGACAAAAATTGAGACTGATTATTTCCAGAAAGTTTTGAAATACTGGCAGATACGGTGTCTTCCACCCTCTACACAAGGAACCATTATCATCTTTGGCATTTTCTCCTTACATGATATTAAAATTTATCTTCAATACTACAGTATCCCCCTCATGACAATTATTCTTTCACCCATTATCCAACTCATCTTAGCAGTATATTCTCTTTACAAGCCCCAGTAACACAACTCAACAAATAATTATTTTATATAATGTTCGCAGCATTTGAAGCTGTGTCCCCCTTGGCAGGAGAAACCATGTACTTTAGACTGCTTTGGCCACAGAGTGCATTGATGATCAAGCAAATGCCAAGATTTTTGGAAAATTCAGGCTGGTAGACAAAAATCAATAAATATGCCGTCTAATAAATAAGAGAGTGTCTACTCAATTATTAGTATCTACTAAAAATAACATTTAAGTACTGTATATTATCACTTTATTATGTGACTTTTGAAGACCTAATTTTGAAGCTAATTTTAAAGGGGGTCACATCATACACGAGATGTAAAATTAGTGTATTGTACTCCTGGCTATACCGTTGACCAAACTATATAGCCATTTACTGTAATCAAATTAGCTTCAAAATTAGGTCTTCCAAAATTGTATGATACACGGGTATATACAGTAATAAAATCTGTCAGATTAAAAAAATAAAAAATCCATCGCTTTTGACATTAGTTTGTTTACATTAGGATATAAATCTGAGTAGATATGAATGTTTCAAGAGTTTGAGAAAGATTTGCATTTATCAGGCACTATTTAACTTTACTCAATCATAGACATGCTCTGTGGACAAGATGGTCTAAAGGATATCGGATCTAACAAGGGTTTCTCCTGCCAAGGAGGCGCAAGTTTGAATCCCAGACGGTGCATTTTTTTTTTTCTTTAACAAGATTTTTGAATGTTCATAAATAAATAAACTGTTAAAAAAAAAAACGAAGCATCTATTCAAATGTGGTTATCCACTAAAAATAACGTTTAAGTAATAAAATATATATTCGAATCTTAGCATTAATTTTGTGAGGTGCTTTTTTTTTTTCTTCTTTTTTTTTTTTTAACTATTTGTTTTGGCTGTAGCATAATGTCAGGTCATGTATGTTGTTTTTTAAACTCTAGAATAATTTGAAACCTAACTGTTACCATCTACTGAATAACCATTAAGATAATACAATAGACCTTGCTACACATGATGCACCATTGGCCAGCATATATTAATAGCGGAGCCAAAACACAACACATATGGCCTGAAGATTGCATTCAAGCATGAAACACACTGTTGCTGCTCGGAGTCGACCTCAGTGTCCACACAAAAACACACACATATATAAAGATGAGTTGGGATCAAATATGGATCGGAATCTGACAGAATGATAAAGAACAAATAGGAAACGTTTATCAATCTAACATGTTTCACTTTTTATTAAAGCTTCATCTGTGAATGAGATATGGAGAAAAAGAAGAAATAAGTTCGAATCTCACCATGGTCGATCTGTCAGGAAGAAGACTTTCTGATGTTATTGGACTGGATCAAGGTCGATCCCTGTGTTGACACCTTTGCAAGGTGCCTAAAAACCATACCATGGGTTGACCCAAGCCTTGTGAATGAAATTGAACTCTTGGGAGCTGTCGATAGCTGTTCTAGCATGAAGCCACAAGTCATTGTGACTGAAAGCTTGAGTATGCTGGCCTTGTTCAGACTGTTGATCATGCTAGATAATACTCCTTCTCCCAGAAACTGTAACTGAGGTCTGCTCAGCATAGTTGCAGTATGGACCTCTGTGGGTGTTGAGCAAACACAAATGTGCCTGAGTGAGCATCTGCAATAGGGATTGGCTAGCCACCCTAGCAGATGGGCATCCTTGAATATGAGTGGCCAGCTATTATCACACACACACGTATATGTATACACATACATACACACTAGAAGGATTGACCCAACCCGACATCAGAAAGATAAGCAAAAGAATCCTAGAAAGGATTACTAAGCAAATTAAAAAACACTTTGGATTAACACTCTGGATTAATACCAAAGAAGTCATAAATTGGTTTACCAGTATCAACAATAAGCCTGATTGCAGTTCAATATTGTGGATTATTACCAGTCAATATCAAGAAATCTATTCATGACTTCCCTGTAGTTTGCTACTGTATATTCAGACCTAACAAAAGAAGAAATGAATATAATTCTTACTGCAAAAAAAAACTGTCCCCATTCATAATGGGGATCAATAAAGATCCCATGGTGATGTCAAAATGGTCATCAGTGTTTTTACACTGATGACCATTTTGACATCACCATGGGATCTTTAGACTCTGCAGAGTTTTCTGACCTTGTCATTCTATTTATATTATACAACCTAATCGTACACTGTGAATTAGACATTAAGGACATTGGGCTATACATGGATGATGGGCTCATGGTAGTGAGGAGTTTCACAAATTTTAAAATAGATAAAATTAGAAAGATAATATATAGTGAATTCAGAAAACTAAATTTAAAAACTAGTCAAAACTAAATAGAAACGGGTAAACTTCCTTGACGTAACTCTGGACTTAATGAAAAGAAAACCTAACACAAACCCCTTGTATGTACACCCTAGGTCAAACCACCCTCCATCTACGATTAAGCATATATCCTCATCAATAGAGAAAAGAATCAGCATGAACTATTCCAACAACACAGTAATTTTTATAACACAGCTCTAAAAAATAGTGGATACAAAAACGCTAACATCAATTATAGAAACAATAGTACTAACCAGAAGAAAAACAGGAAAAGAAAAATCATTTGGTATACCTCTCCGTTCGACCAAATTGTTAGTATTAAGCTAGGACATAAATTCCTAGCTTTAATTGAAAAACGCTTTCCTACTAATAGCAAACTTAGCAAGATCTTTAATAAAAACACCTTAAAATTAAGCTACAGTTGCACTGAAAATCTGGAAAGAATCCTAAAAAAACATAATAAAATCCTGGAAAAACATGCATGCCAAAATAGTATTAATAAAACCCTAAACTAAAATTAGACAAAAATAATGAAAAATTATGTGATTGTAGAAACCCAGAAGACTTCCCATTGGAAAATAAATGCCACATAAAATCTGTGGTATACCAATGCACTATCTCATCCATTGAGAGCCCTAACACTGAAATGATATATATAGGTTCCATGAAAAATGAATTGAAAATTAGATGGAGACAACACAAAAGCTCCTTCAATAATATTAGAAATAGAAATCAGAAATCTCTATCCAAATATTTTTGGCAATTAAAAGAAATGAATAAAACCTCAAAAGTAAAAAGGAAAATAATAAATAAAACAAGAACTTGTAAAACCTGGGATGACCCATGCCCTTTATGCCTACATGAAAAGCTACACATTAAGTTTCTAAAAAATGAAAATTTATTAAACCATAGACATGAGTTAACAAATTTTCGCATTAAATAATTAGCTTAAAAAAAATTTTTTTAAATATAGTCTATTACAATGGTTAAAAGCTTAATCCAATCATAAGATAAAAAACCCTTTTATGAAGTCATCAAGGAAAAAAAAAATCTTTAGACATTTAACAGCATAACAATAATGCCAATAACTCTCTGTCGCTGAAACAGACTAGATGAATACATCTATTGAATGTCATCATTTCCTTTAAAATAGACACCCTGACCCTACCTTGACTTGACCTCTTTCCGAAAGTAACTAATATGTTGATACAATATGTTAACCCTTGTGCCCCTTATTGAAATGATTGCTTCAGCCGTTTCCATAGGAATTAATTTTACAAATGAATATGCTTATAAAGCTACATAAATTTCAAAATTAGTTATTCCCAAAATTTTGCGTGAGGATGAAACAACTTGATGTTTAAATTGAATTTATTTTTAATAATTATTGAAGTTTTTGGCTCCTGTTTTTGAAATACAAGAACTCTTATGTAGTGAAGGAATCATATTTTTAAAAAATAATTATAATATATATGCGTGTATTGCATTTTATATATGTATATGATTGTTTTTCACCTATATATGTATATACATGTAAGTATTTCTTATTTGTACACTTAATGAACAATGCAATAGATAAATAAATTTTCTTTCAAAAACATTCCTTTTATTTATTTATTTATTTATCATTAATTTTGAATGGTAAATACAAGTGTCAGCTGAGAAGTTCAGACCAAAATACTTTTCAGCCAACCTCGTAAATTATCAGCTCATTCTTGAATGACATACCATTTTTTTTTCTTTATCTCTTTTCAAGTTTGGCCGTGTGGAATTGTGAATTTCTTTCAATTTTGGGTCCTCATTTGGTTTTTATTGTGTAATTTTTGAAAATCCATTAAATTAACGGAAAAATTATTTCAGACATTAACAAACTCTGTCACTTTTATTCAGAAACAATGTCTAGTTTTCCACAAAGGTGACACTATTTTTTGCCATGTTGTACAAAAGGATAAGGAGTTTTATGCATGGTATTACCCCCCCCCCCAGTTGAACATAGAAAAAGCAGGGTTGCATTAAATTAGGGTTAAAATTTGTTGTAAGAGAAATATTCATGCAATAATATGGACACCCATGTACAAAAGGAAGATGTGGTTTTATCTCAATCTCAAGTGTTTCTGTTTTATAGCCAACAGGTAGTTCTGTTCGAGGTCTAGTTTTTTAAGCAACATCCACTTTGTCAGAAGGGGAATGGAGAAGTAAAGGAGTGGATGAGGGGTTTTTGGAGATCAAGTGACAACAAAATAGGGTATATCCTGGTCTGTAGGAAGTTATGCAAATCACATAAACCTTTAGTAACTTGAATTTTTCAATATTAGATCCTTTCCATTTATCAATGTTTCAACATAAATTGGAAAGAAAGAAAAAAATTGATTTTATTAGATTTCAGAGGCCTTAAACTAATATTAGTTTAATTTGGATAATAACTTCAGACTGCAGTTTTTATAATAAATCCAGTAACTAATAAAACATTGAACCTACGCTCAAATTTTACTCAAGCTTTGTCTTGAAGTCTAAATTAGTCATTTAAAATTTGACAAAAATGATTCAAATCAAATCGGAGTTATTGAGGTTTATGTGCTTTGATAATAACTTCAGATGGACTGTATATTAACTGTCATGCTTGGGATTGGAGTCAGTTCTGGTCCACCCTTGTTGAGAGACTTGTCTTATGGTTCTCAAGTCAGCCATTCAAATTGCTAGCCACATGTATAGATAGGTAAGGAGTTGGTAGGGGGGAAGAGCTAATCTTATGAGATCCATATAGCAGAAGTTGTCCAAAGTATAACCTACCTTCTTGCCCAGGCAAATAAGTGAACTTATAATATGGGAAACCATGTTTGCATTCTTATTTCCTGACGAGGCATTTATTTTTCATCTTGTTATGAGTAAAAAATAATACAATACATTGTATTATATCTGAATTTGTGTTAATCAGGGCAATAAAATTTGGATTTTAATGTGTGTATGTTAATGAGATATGGAGAAAAAGTAGAAAACTTCTGATATTTTTACTTTTGTGTTTGATTTTCATTGGTCAATCAGGTTTCACATGCATTTGACTGTTTAAACCAATGTTAGTATAATTTGTGTCATTTTGAATTCAAGGAGAGATATTGTTGGTTTAATGAGTTAAATGCACATGAAACGTGATTGATTGCTGAAAATCAAACAACACCAAAGTAAAAATACCAGAATTTCTTTCTTCTTTTTCTCCATCTCATTCTCCAATGAAGCGCTAATAACAGTAAAACATGTTAGATTGATAAATGTTTCTTATTTGTCCTTTATTGTGTGTGTGTATATATATATATATATATATATATATATATATATATATATAAAATATACATCCTCCCCTACCAAAACATAACTAATAACTGATACATCAAAAATACAGTGATAATGAATACCCAAACACTCCTTGTCTGGTTGAATAGATTTCTCTGTATCCTTGGAAATGTGAATTATGATTTTTGCCGTGCTTTTAAAACCCAGTAAATTTAAAAATAAGTTATTCCAAAATTCACTTGAGGATGAAACTAATGTCTTTAATTTAATTGTAAAATTAAATTCGAAGCTTTTAGCTTCCATTTTTGAAACATGGTTAGAACTGTGTAGCGATAAAACCATATTTTAAATCACTTAATTTATAATTATATATAATGTATTGCATTTTATTGTTTTTCACTTATATATGTATATACATCTTGTTATGAGGTTTGTGTTGTAGCTTTATCGACTTGGCATTCTATCTCAAAGTGTTTGTTTAATCTGAAATAAAATTTCTTTAACGTTAAACAACAGTTTCACAGGATGACCAGAGTTCACGATCATGAGTCCTGTAACCCATCAGGGTAGTAGGGTGTTGTAGAGGAGCTATCACCCCTGCAGCACTCTACCAGATGGCTGTCTCATAGCCTAAAATAGCCTACGATTAAGGACTTCAACAGTTGATTAATAACTTGATATTAAGCTGATTAATATTCGGACTGATCTTACTTTGTTTGGCTAAACAGCATTTGACCCTCGTCTATTCTTTGTAAGTTGTCTTGTTAATTGTTTTGTAACTTATTGTTCTGTTTATTTGTATGTATCCATTAGCACCGGATACTGGTGCTGAATAAATATATTAAGCACTCATTCTTCTCTGTGTATCATTCACCTCGATGATACAACATAGGGGTACCACATGTACTGCGGCTGCAGCAGTAATGTGTTTTTGGCAAGATAACCTAATGGAGCTCAACCCTCTCCAAACTGGTTTGAATTTAGCTTTCCTTCTAGACTGGCTGCCGTCCAAGGCTATAGAAGCCAATCTGTCCCGTTATTTACACATAGCTGAGGGAGAAGCGATAGATTCATACATTTCCCAGTCGGAGTTATTAAGAAGCAAAAATGCTACAAAAGATTATTCTTGAAGATTGTTTGCAAAACATCAGAAAAAAGAAATAAATATATGTAACAACCTATATATATATATATATATATATATATAGTGCCTCAAAACACTTTGTCCAGATGGATTCAACAACAAACTAAGCAGCACAGATAGAATTAATATATAACCCCATAGATCACCCCTCTCCCCACTATTTCTCTATCACACATTATAATCTTTGTACAGAAGATCCTTGGGTTATGTTGGACCCAGCATATGGTTTTTTATGGTTATGGCGCCATCTCCAATAATATAATATATCATCATGCGAGGAAGATAGGATTGTTTTTTCATGGGCTGTACGCCATATTGGATTGTGCTACATTTGCTATCTCTTGTTTGTGTTGTTTTTTGGGGGAACTTTTTGCCCTGCACCCCCAACCACACTAGACAGACATGCTTACAGAGGTGATGAAGTCCCCCATACACACGCACTCTATACACAAATATAATAATAATTGGCCACTCATATTTGAGGATAACCATCTACTAGGGCAGCTAGCCAATCCCTATTGCAGACTCTCGCTTAGGCACATTTGTGTTTGTTCAGCAGTCACAGAACCAACCTGTGGTTTATACTGCAGCTATGCTGAATAACTGAGTAACTATGCTTAGTTACAGTTTCTGGGAAAGAGCATCTAGAATGATCAACAATCTGAACAACACCAGCACACTCAAACCCTCAGTCACAATGACTTGTGACTTTGTGCTAGCACAGCTATCAATGGCCCCAAGTGTTCTGTCTACCCAATTTCACTCACAAGTCTAGTCATGAGTCAGCCCATGACATGGTTTTCAAGCACTTTCCAAAAGTGCTGCATGCTGGGATTGTCCCCACTCCAGACCAATAACATCAGGAAGTCTCTTGAAAAATTGACCATGGTGAGATTCAAACCTGGCTCTCATGGTCAGAAAGTGAACGTTCTAACCATTTGGCCATGCACCCATATGGATTGGCTAGCTTCCCTAGTAGACATGTATCCTTGAATACGAGTGGCTAGCTATTATTATTATATAATATATATTATTATTATTATACACACACACACACACACAAACACAGAAGAAATTGGTGAAAAGTTCTTACTCTAACCCGCTTCACAAAATCTGACAAAAGACAGAATTTATTTATTTAGGCCTCTTGGTTGGGTTGAGAACTTTTCTGCACCCTATTTTATATTCATGTACTCATATGTCCATCCATTTTTAGACATATATATATATACATTTATACGCATATTTCAAATATATACACAAAAACATATCTATAAGTGAATACGCATCCTGATGGGCCTAAGAATTTTTCAGCACCTCTTTGTGTATTCACACACACATACATTTATGCGCATTCATATACATATATATTTGCTTACAATTATTATTATTGCAATTGCTATTAAAGTTATTGGCTGCAATCATTGTTAGAAATCAACTGAAAAAGGATTAGCTCAGTTGCTTTTGCAGTTATTATTTATTACAATTATTAATTAGTCCTGTTTTGTCTACAGTTATTATTATTACAATTGCTATTAAAATTATTAGCTCAGTTGTTTTTACAGTTGTTGTTATTATTTATTACAATTATTTATTAGTCCTGTTTTGCTTACAGTATTATTATTGCAATTGCTATTAGAATTATTTATTAGCTCTGTTTTCTTTGCAGTTGTTATTGCAATTGCTAGCCCCATTTGTCTGTGAAAAAGGAATTGTACAGTGGAAAAAAAAATTGTCATCCACTAGACTATGCAAATAAGGCTAGAAAGTTATGATTTTGCAGCTACAGCCCAGATTTAGCAGCAATGTTTAATCTTTTTGCATAAAGTTGTAACTGCACTGCTCTGTTAAAACACTTCCCAGATATTGAAACTTCTGAACAAATGATAGTGAAGTGATCTTTCTACTTCTCATGAAGATCTCACTGTCACTTGATAACTTTTAACCAAACAATACAGAATCAAAGTATGATGCAAGGCATGCTGAAATTTTATAAAACATTTATTCTATTAGAACAAAATAACAAAAGCTTAACTGCAGATAGGAAATTCTTTCATTGAGCATTGATTCCCCAGCTGGGATTATTGCTGATGCTAATCTCCAGAAGAATGACTTAGTTGAGGCACCAATGAGGAAAGCTCATGTGAACAATTACCATAAATGTATTTATAGAAATGAAAGGGAAGTTTCATTATGGCAGTGGGAAAGTGACTGAAGACAACATGTTAGGTCAGGACCAATAACAATAGTGATTCTTTTGATTTTATCAAGAATCTCTAAATACACAGCAGAAGCAGCAGATCAAATATGGCAGCAATATTCAAAGCAAGGACAAATGTTTTTCAGTACTTTGCTTAGCTTTTGGAAGGCATCTTTTGCTAATCCAATGTGTGTTCATATTTCAGCATTTGAGAACAGGGCATGGAAAAATTCTCATATCTGGGAAGAGTTTTAACAGAGCATGGAAAATTCACATATCTTGGAAATGTGTTAGCAGAACATGGAAAATTCACATATCTTGGAAATGTGTTAGCAGAACATGAAAAATTCACGCATCTAGGAAGTGTTTTAACAAAGCATGGAAAATTCACATATCTGGGAATTGTTTTAACAAAGCATAGAAAATTCACATATCTGGGAAATGTGTTAACAAAGCATGGAAAATTCATGCATCTGGGAAATGTGTTAGCATTATTCAAAGCAAGGAAAAATGGTAGACTTATAAACGTATAAAATAGATTTTGGTAAGAAAAATTGTCTAGCACAATACAGTGAACCACCTTTTCTAGTGGCAGACCTAGCAATGGATTCAATATAATCTTCCACTTCATGCTACTGAAAAACATTAACCTGAGAAGGTACGATGAGCTACTCTCAAGGAGGTTAGCATCAGCCATGTTGATGAAAGGCAAAAATAAAGCTTTGTAAGCTTGATTTATTTGAGAAAGGTATTAGAATTATCCAGAACTTATACTGGAAGTAAACCACCAGCATATGGATAGAAAAATGAATTAAATATACAAAAAAGAAAGGAATGTAAGACAAGGATGTGTCTTCTCACCAGACTTATTCAACTGACACAGTGAGGTGATTCTGAGAGAATTATAAGTCCTACAAGGATTCGTTATTGATGTAATACAATCTTCAAAACATAAGATATGCAGATGATACAGTGTTGATAGCAAACAGAGAATGGAACATACAGGAACTCTTACAGAAGGTAGTAAAATGAGATAGAAATGACTAAATATTAATTGTAAAAAGACACAACATATGGTTGTCATCAAAATGCACAGCCCATGATGCAAATTACAAATTGGAAATATGAAAATCAAGCAAGAATGAAAATTTAAATGTCTAGTAAGTGTTTTAACAGAGGACATAAAATGTCACACTGATATCTGAAGGCACATTTGAATAGCAAAAGATGTATTCCAAAAGCTAAGGAAAGTAATACAAAACAGGAAAATTTTGTTAGAAACAAAGGAAGGATTGCTGAATTTCTGCATAATATCTCATTTCTTACATCAGAATAGAGAAAGTTGCATTCCAAAAGGTAAGGGACGTAATAAAAAACAGGAAAATTTCATAAGAAACAAAGAAGAGTGCTAAACTGTGGCATAATATCTCATTTCTTACACCAGAATAGAGAAAGATGCCTTTGAAATGCTAAGGAAACAAGAAAACTTTGTTAGAGAAAACTTTGTTAGAAACAAAGAAATGAGTGCTGAATTTGTCTATATTTCTGAGATGAGGTAACTATCTACACCAAGGATGGCCAACCTGTGGCGCATGTGCCATAAGTGGCACATTGGATGCTTACAAGTGGCGCATTGCATCCTTTTGATGAAAAGGTCGTGACTGTCCGATTCCAACTTGAAGAATTGTTTGTTGCTTTCAGTTACGAATTTAACTCCTAATATTGCTGGTTTGGCAAAAACAAAGCAGAATCAAAAGACACATTAAAGTTATTTATGTTTATTTTGCCGATGTAAACATTATAAACTCTGCCATGCCCCTCCTCTTCAAAATCTGAAGAGAAAAAAAAAAGTCAAAGCATTGATTGATGCCCCCCCCCTTCAAAACTCCTGGAAACACCCCTAGTCATAAGCATATTTTTTTCAAATAAATAGATTTTATTATAACTTTAAAATATGTCCATATTACAACATGTACTGAAAGGAAGTTAATGTTTGTGCGGCGCATTTAAATTAATCGTACAAAATATTGGTGCATGGAATCAAAAGGTTGGCCATCCCTGATCTACACTATTTACATTGTTCGAACTGTTGTCCTCAACTTTAGTGTCATATTCACAATGTTTCAGCCATTGTACACTCTGGCCTTCTTCAGGTGATATACATTGGAATTTCAAACTTAACCCTTTATTTTGTCTATCAGGGTAGATTGTTCCAATTCCATGTGCTGTGTCTTTTTTGGATATCTTTCAGTTATTTCCCTTTAGTAACTCAATTCACCAAGTTTTTTGTTCACCTCTGCTTTAGCCAAGTATTGAACTCACAACTCTTTGGGTTAAGTCACTGGATTACTTTAACCAATGCTTTTATCCAAGAATACATGGCCCAGTGGATAAAAGCATTGGTTGAAGTTGCAGTTGGAGAGTTAAGTTACTAAAAGAAATTCTTCGAATTCTTTCTTGTTATCCAACCACATGAGAATTTTCACTTGAACTTCAAAATTCTTTAGTCTCTCTGCAGCTGGCTGGTAACTGGTGTCTTCTTGATGCTATCTTCTTGATATCAAAAGCCTTCTATGCCTTGATGTTGATTTGCTTTGTCTCCTTCCACTGACTTGAGTCCTATTTATTCAGAAATTTAGGCTCACAGAAGGCTCTATCCAAATTTTCACAAGAGCATGAGACTGCGGTTCTCATTGTCCACAAAATACGAAAAAACAATTTTCCATAAACTGGAAATGGATGCTCCACAATTTTGGTGGCTTTCAACTGCTGAGCTGAAAAATATATACAAGTGTAACAATTTTTTTACCCAAACTGTCTGGCCTTCATAAAAATACACTTCTCTCAGAAGAATGTGTTCTAAAAAAAACAACCTTGACAATTAAACATTTATTCAAGATTAACATTTTTAAAGGTAGTAAAACAAAATTTTTATAACAAAGGGTGAGAAGTTGTGGAGAGCCATAATCACTTATGTCTTGAAGGGACACAGCATATAGAAGAAACCATACTAATTTTATAACTCCAAATGTTAAAGCAACTGGCCCAATATGAAAACTAATTAGCAAAACAATGAACATGCATATGTCGAATGTCATTTATTTAACATTTATTTACAAAATACATTTATCTTTTTTTTCTTCATTTAAAAGAAATCTTTTTTTTTTTTAAATAAAACAAAATATCTGTTTTCATACACAGATATCAATGAAGTAAGCTCAGTTTCAAACTTGACATTTCTGAACAGTTAAGTTTCAATAAATCTGTAAAAAGTCAGGAATCGATTTTGCACTATATGGATATTATGAACAGAAAACCCACTTCTAAAATGGTAACAAATCAATTTTTTTTTTCGATTTTGACAAGTGTTGTAGCCTACAAAAATTATTTCAAAAATATATTTCCCTATTTCTTATGAGAGGACCAGTCTGCTTAAGTAGTGCTTCTTTCAGTAAATCAGTTTTATAGCAGTAGATATATTATTTGTCTATCGCCCTGTTCACACACCTCCGCAGTTTTGAATAGGAGTAGAGGTTTTTATTCCTTGTTTCCTATTTAAGATTGAGTTTTCGTTTCTGGTTCCTTAAATTCTACTAGATCAACTATATACCTCTACGATTCCGCCGAAGCTCTGAAATTTGTACTATTTATTTATTTTTATTATTTTCCTCAATAAGTAGATATGTTCGCCTATTATCCGGTTCACACTCCTCCCTGGTCTTTTGAACAGGAGTAGAGGTTTATCCCTTGATTCCTGTTTAGGATTGGGTTTGCTATTCCTTCAAAAGTCTTTTCCGTCTGTTTCACTTCCAGTGCCTTACCATCTTGCTTGGTGGGGGTGAATTTCTTTAGAAAAATGTTTGTTTTTCGTCGAGATTTAGCTGACAATTTTTTAATGAATTTTGGGATTTACCTGCTATAACAGTGATTAATAAACAATGATAACTAAAATGAGTCATAATGATTTAATGAAATATGTGTTTTTGATGTTTGGACCGTTGCCTTAAATCGTGTTCCTCTTCGCTTGAACATAAATTTCTACTTTTTTACTCTTCCATAATTGTTTTTCGGCGATAAGTCAAATTGTTCTGCCACTTCCGGTAATCAAAATCGAAAGATCGACGAAGGACATATTTGCGTTTTAGGCACTCCAGAAAACGGAATAAAAAATAATCCAATTTTAATTTTAAATGGCAAATTTCTGTTGGACATGTTGCCAAAAAAATAGTTAATAAAGCTGCTACCGGAAGTGTGACGCCATTCCAAAATGGAGTCCAGTAACTAGAGACGCCGTCATTTCATTTTTCTCTTCCAATGGTTTAACTTTTAAATATTTTAAATTTGCATCTTTCCTGAAATTTAGCAACAAGTCAGCTGAAAAAAATCCTAGCAAGTAAGTAATTACAATGCTCACTGTTTCAGGAAGACATTATTGTGAATTATATTTGAAACTATCATCTTGTGTACGTTGTTGTTAGTTACACAGAGAAAATAAAATAAGAAGCGTGTCTGCCGTTATTTCTTTATGTCCAGAACTGATAAAAGTCGATAAAAGTTTATGCAATATTTAAGAAAATTCTAAACAAGGATTCGTTTGCAATATTTTCAAAATTGTTTACTGTCTGAATAAAATAAATCATTCGAATGATGCTTTTAATTTTTTTGTATCAGAAGTGAATATTTATGAAATATTTTTAAAAAATTATATGAAAAAAAATTGAAATTTATTTATTTTTCTCTTAGTAGATTTTAATTATTATTATTTAAAGTTTTATTTGAAATAAAATTAAGAAATGATCATTAATTAGTTACTTAAAAAGTTTTGACACTTTTTAAAAATCTTTTTTAAGTGAAAAGTTTTTTTTTACTTTAAGACTCTCTTCCAGTCTTGTTAAAAAAGTAAAACCTTTCAGTTAAAAAACTATTAAAAAATACTGTCAAATTTTTTTAGGTTAATTTTGAATTAATTATCATAAAATAATATCAATAATTAATTAGGATAAAAACGAAAGTAAGCAGATGTCGAATTTGAATTTCCTTTTACTCTTTTCTTTTTAAGAGTAAAAAAAATTTAAATTCGCCATCTGCCATTTCGTTTTTATTTTGCTTTGTTTTTTGGAAAATAATTTTTATGATCTTATTTTCATGTTTGCATAAAACTTTGAAAAATAAAAGGCTTTCCTTTTTATTCAAAGAAAATAAATATTTGCTTTTAGAAAACGGAGAAAAAGTTAATGGTTGTGATGATGAGAGACTCCATTAGTAACTTTATTTTTTGACAAGTAGATTTTAAATAAAAACTGAAATTTCTCGCTAAAATTGACACGTTATAAACAGATTGAAAAGAAAAAGCAACAGGTAAAAAAAAATAATTGTTTTTAAAAACAGGATTGACATCATTTGAAGCAAACTTCAACATTCTGAATGTTTTTTTTTTATCTTCTTAACTCACTTTTGAAAAAAGTTTCAAAAATCATTAAAAATAGCAAAAAAAAAATTGCTAACAGAAAACAACTTTGATTTAAAAATAATCGATTGTATGTACTAAAAAGTCACAGGTATAAAAAAAAAGTGGTGTGGAGGGCTCTTTTTCGTTTCATCTTTCGAAATATTTTTCACGTATGAAATGCTGAATTACCTCCCTTAGATTACTTTGCATAGCCTCATATTCCGATCCTTTCTTTCCCCCAATGATTAAAAAAAAAAAAAAAAATACTGTGACCAACAAAACTTAGAATTTGTAATTTCAAGTTTACTGTTTCAAACGATTACTGCATGCCAAGCACTGATTTATCTTGCTTAATTTTTTCACTTCGTATTTTAAGCCTGCACTATTGCTTTTCCAAATAATTAGACTGATGGTCAGTCAATCAGTTATGTGCCATGCGTGATACACGCTTAGACGATCATGTATCTTTCGATACATGACTGACGAGGCAGATTTTTTTCCCGCGTTAGGTTGCCATTTGTTGTTTATATTGTTCTAGATAGTATTAAAATTAAATATTTTACTATGTGTTAATAATTGCAATAAAAATAGACATGTATCTTATGTGCCATGCATGATACAAGCTTAGGCGATCATGTATCTTTTGATACATGACTGACGAGGCAGATTTTTTTCCCGCGTTAGGGTGCCATTTCTTTCTGTGGTAGACCAGTTGCCATCCAAAGCTATAGAACCTGGTCTGTCCTGCTGTTTAACCATGGCTGGGGGGAGAAGAGAATTCATACCTTTACGAAGGGAATTAGCACATAAGAAACAGCTAGAAAATGTGCACATCAAATAAAATAGAAAAATGACCAGAAGACAAGATGGTCAAAGGCTGGTAACATTCAAGCCTAAATGCCACTCCTCCTACTTAGAGAGGGAAGGCAGGAGGACTTCATATATATATATATATATATATATATATATATATATATATATAATAATATATAATAAATTAACTGATTTAAAATGATTTTTTTTTTTTGCTACACAGTAATAACCATGTTTCCAAAATGGAAGCTAAAAACTTTAAATTTAATTTTGTAATTAAATTAAAAACATTAGTTCCATTTCATCCTCAAGTGAATTTTTTTTTTTGGTGCACAACTTTTCAAATCCAAAGACAGTAGGGCTGGCAATTAAGAAAAAAAAAAAGAATTTCAATTAATTACTTATTTTACAGATTCTTATTGGTCATAGAAGTTGCATTATATTTAATTTTTTTTAATGTATTAATAGAATAAATATTTGCTCAGAATATGAGACTAGGTAAAGTTTACAGATTCTAAGTCACATTTTTGTATTTCTTTTGTTTTCTTTTTTATGGAAAAAAGAAATGAACGCTCAGAATATTAGACCAGCTGAGCTAAGTAATTCAGGATTTGGTATGCAAACAAAAAAAGAAGCCTTGGATGTTTTTATAGATATCAGAAAATTGTCACTCTAACTTAAATATATAGCCTTAACATCTATCCCTAATCAGATAGATTGACAGGCACTTTCATATTCAATTAGTGTCTCCAATGTAACATCATCTTATATAATAGTAGTATGGTGTTAAGTTGCTACTAATGTGTAAGTCATGTATTCCTGTTGATGTTTGTTTTATTACCTTGCTTTGTTTAAACATTTTGAATAAAATGTGAATTTTTTTTTGGTGAAATGTAATGATATAAATTGTGTTGTCTATATGTACAAGATGTATATTGTCAGCTAAAAAGTGTTTTAAAATATTACTTTTTTTATTAAAATGGATTAAATGTCACTTGATGGTAATAGTGAAATTATCCGTTTCCATTCAAGAAACATTTGGCAATCATTGACCAAATATTTAGCATTAGTGTCATTTGAAATTTATAAAATCTTTTTCTAAAACAGTTTTTCAGGAAACTAGATAGCTATTGCTTTCGTTATTGAGACGTTTCCTTCCAGACTTTTAGTTTTTGGGAGTGTGGAAAGTAATAAGTCAACATTTAATTAAAATATTATTTTTATTATCATGAATTTTAAATGGGACTTATTTTCTGATCATGTAAAATTCATCTAAAGAGGTGAGTTTTGTTTGAACTTGTTTTCATATTTTCCTTAACAAGTCTGTTGGATTGATTTAGTCTGTAATGTGAATGTCATTATTTGATTTTATCTGTTTTTTTTTTCTTTAATGAAACACGCTGTCAAAACTTAAAAAACAAAAGGTATTTTATAAGGAGGGCAAACATTACTTAAACTCTTAGGCAAATAAATTGCATTGTCACATCTCTACACATCTGTAGAAAACTGTTTTTGTAATTAGTAAAGAAGAATACATTTAAGCAAAATTTTATTTTTAGAGGCAAAAAAAATAGGAGGAAAAGTAAATTTTTACATTTTTATTTTTGTAATTTTATATATTAAAGACTAATACTACATCTAATCTTAATTTGTATAAGACTAAATTTTGGCTGCATTAGTGTAAGACTTTTGTCTGCATCATTTTGACCGTACATCAGTCAAACAAAACAGTCTGCATTGTTTATACATAATGACTGCTTACTTTTACATGATTAGCAGTAATATTTAATTTGTATAAGTTTTTAAAGGCATATCTTAATAAATATTGTTTATTTTTAATTTGAATTTTTAAGCTATGCATCTGTTGATAAAATTTTATTTTAAAATTTGTGTTTGCATAGAAAAAATTTAGATCTACCTTGTCAAAATTCAATAAGTTAGAAAACCTACAGCATACATAATAAACATTGTGGGTTGAGCCAAGAA
Organism: Acanthosepion pharaonis; assembly: GCA_903632075.3. Classification (NCBI taxonomy): domain Eukaryota; kingdom Metazoa; phylum Mollusca; class Cephalopoda; order Sepiida; family Sepiidae; genus Acanthosepion; species Acanthosepion pharaonis. Next base: position 318,349 of record CAHIKZ030000007.1, on the reverse strand, counting down.
CTTTTCAACACCCTCCCATATGTATAAACCAGTGCTTTTTAACTTTTCTGTAACCCCATCACCCTAACTTCCTATGTTGAAGGTACATGACACTTGAATTGAAAGCTAATCATATATTTTGTTGACATAAGAAAACTGACACTACACTTTTATCCTAAATAAAATGTAGCTAATACAGGCAGAAATTTGGCATTTTTAGAACATTTCCCAAAGGATATATGCTTACTATATCTAGTTTGAAAGTAGACAGTCTTGAGATTTCAAAACTGTTTTTTGTCCTAACTCCAAGTATTCCCTTCCTGCCACTTTTACTATTGTTTTTAAATATCCCACATTGCAATTGCAGTAATTTTGTTAAGAAATGTGATATGTAAATTACAATGGAAGACTCAGAATTATAAAAATATTTTTTTTGTTTTTATAGTCATAGTTTAAAAACTATATTGTCGATGTTTTCAATCAATTTTTGAACAAAATTATGAATGTTTTGATTGTTTCATATTTTATTGTGAAGTTAAGGAATTTTTAATAACTGATATGGGTCAGAGTTTACTGAACAAAATTCATGATAGATTTTGTGTTGTGTATTCACTTGTTTTCTTAAAATAATTGTTACTGTATTTCAGCCATCTGAATCATGGAGGTTGATGACAGAGAAGAAAATTTAGCTGTTTCAAGGTACTTTTTTTTTTTTTTATTCTTATACATATGCTGTTTGCCACAAACTCCTGATTAACACATTAAAGCCTACTGTCAAACCCAGTCTGTGTCAGCACTTCTGCACCAAGTCTATTTTGGTCGGCCCACTTTTCACTTGTGGATCCAGTCAAGGGCCTGCTTGGTGACACTAGAAGCAGGCTTGTGGAGTGTGGAAAAAAAGTATAGGTTTATAAAAAAAAAAAAAAATCTCCAGTATTATAATTAATACTGGAATTTTAGGATGAGTTCTCTTAGGATATTTTTCCTAGACACACCACTGCTGCTACACCTGCAGTACATGTGATGTCTTCACAACCCTTAATGAGTTCTAGGACTCATGACATTATGCAACCACAAATTGAGCAGTGGCAGTAATGGGTATATTAATCCATTAATAGCAGTGGTAGCAGCAGTGTCTAGGGCAAGATAGCCTAACAGAGCCCATCCCAAAATTTCAGTATTAATTATAACTAGAAAGACCTGTGAAAATTTCATGGTTTTCCTATTTTAATATTCTGATGAATCTTAATTCTTAAGTTAATGATTGAGTAAGTCGAGTTCTCTGACAATAACATATCCATAGAAATTCCCCTAACACATTGTTAAATATTTGAGTTTAAGAACTTTAATAAAATATTGCAATAACAATCATAAATATGAATGCTGGTCATTATTTTAAGAAGTAAGGGGGTACAAATGAAACATTTGAAAATGACAACTTTTTTCATTTCACTGAAATGGGCATTAAACACTTCTAACTTCGCTACTTTCTTTCATTTTCTCATTGAACCCAAGTAGTGTCTCTGATATGTCATTTCTGTCTTTTCATGCAGTCAAAATGGAATAGTCCATTATTTATGAGGTATTGGTAGGGTGTAAAGGTCGTATGAAGAGAGGGACAAGCAGAATTATTATATGATGATGATGATACTGGAATTTTAAAACTACAAAGTTTATAAATTGATACCAAATCCTGAATAACTTGAAATCTAATCTCAGCACAGTACTGTTTTCAAATGTCATGTGGAAAAAATGATTTTAATGTAAACTCTGTCAATAGTCAGTTGTAGATACTGATTAATGTGGACAACACATAAAAGAAATTATCATAAAATAATTTGATACAATGTTTTGGGAATTTGTAAATTTGATGCAATTAATAAATATCAACCCTAACATCAAATGAAATGTGCAAGTTGGATTAGAATTGGAGATAAACTTATTGTTGCAAGCAAAAGTATGCAGAGAAAAAGAAGGCTTAGTTTGGTTTCTACTTAATGGCTCATCAACCATTACAGGGTTATTTAAGGCCAGATAAATGTTTTGAATTGTGGTTGTTTTTGGTATAGTTTGATGTTATATGTTCATGATAGTTTTGGGGACAAGATGGTGAAAGTTTTTTTTTTTTTTTTTTTTTTTTCTTTTTAGTCAGTAATTAGAGATGCTGGTTTCTAAGACAAGTTATTTTGTATTTTGTTTGGGATACAAGTTGATTATTAGAGTTTGCATTATTATTTTTAGTGGGAATCTTCATGAAGCTGAAGGATTCTTTTCCCTTTTTTTTTTCCAGTTTTCAAAATATATTAAAGTTTTTATATAGTTTTGTTGGGAGTTTTTATAGTTTGTATAAAGTTTGATTTCCTTTAAGAAGTTAAGGATATTGTTTGGTTTAGTGTTTTGAAAGTGTTCTTTTGTATTGTTTGCTTGATAATATTTTGTTTGGGTTTGACTGAGAAGTTGACAATGTATATGTTTGACTGTAAGAGGTACTTGACATCTGTTTCATGATGGGGGAGTTTCATTTGTTAGTAGATGTGGGTGTGTCCTATTCTATTTCTTCTTATTGTTGTTCTGAAACCAGAAAGTCATTCTCTTATAATTGGTTGAATATTGTATAGTTAGGTTTTCAGTCCCATATCACTTGCCATTTTCTTTTGATATATTCTTTTATTTTTTCTTAGAGGGAGGTTAACCCTGCACAAGGTGCAGGGGCCACTAGAGGTAGAAGGTTACATTAGGATGTAGTTTGTACAGATAGGGGGGAAAGATAATGGTTAACCCTAGACTTGAGCCAGTTAAGATTGTAGTGATTGGGGAAACATCCTCTTGGGAGTCGATTCCACAGAGCAGTGGTTCACAGGAAGAAGCTGTTTGAGTGGAACTTCTTATTAATGGAATACAGAGGAAATAGGGGTGGTTTACTACAATGTAAGTGACTTGGCGGGTTCTTGCCATGAGGGTTAGAACTGGTGCAATCAAGGAATATAGTTCTTTCTCTGAAAGTAGCAATAGAGTACCAAGAGGCTTGCCAGATCGTGTCTGTCTGAGAGAGAGGTCGTTAAATAATTTGTCATCCACATAGACTCGGAGATACTTTTGCATATTATCGAGGCTGGAAAGTGTGGTCTGGGTAGCTTCCACCCAAATATGACAGTAGTACTCCATTTTTGGCCTGATCTGGCTCTTGTAAACCTATAGAATAGTATGTGGAGTCAAGTACTTACTAGAGTGGGACAGGAAGCCAACCATTTTACCTGCATCTTTAGTGATTACTTGTATGAATGAGTTCCACTTGAGGTCAGGTGTGAGTTTAACACCTTATAGTCTCTTGAGGTATGGTGCCTCCTTAAGGGGACATCTGTTGATCATGACTGGTGGTGGTTTGAAGTCTGACTGATGTTGATGTTGATGGAGTGTAAGTAGTTTGGTTTTCAGGGCATTGAATGTAAGCTGCTAGTTTTTCCCCACTGGATACTTTGTGCTATATCGGAAGACAGATAAGCTGCCAATCTATGATCATCAAAAGTTGCATCTGTATATCATCGTATCATTGGCATAGATGTTTACAAATGATCTGAGAATATTCTTAGGCAGGTCATTTATGTAAATCAAAAAGAGGGTTCGTCCAAGGAGTGACTCCTGGGGGACGCTTGACAGACAGTGCCCCGAAGGACTGGCCATTAATAACTATCTTCAGAGACCTACTTGCTAGAAAGGATTTTATAATTGAGAAGACCCTTCCAGTGATTCCATAACTGGAGCGCTTGTGTACCAAACATATGTGCCATACCTTGTCAAAGGCCTTCGAGATATCTAATGTGATGGTCTTTGAGGTGTGTTATTTATTAAAAGCCTCACTAATTCTGTGGTTGATGGTTGTTAGGACATTGGCAGTGGATTGGGCTGATTGAAAACTGTACTGCTTGTCGATGTTGTTCTTTTATAGGTGCTCTGTGTTCTTGTTGATTATAGCCTCAGAAAGCCTGCTGATGATAAGAAAACAAGATGTGTCTTTATTGGAATGGGGAAGATCACACGTCTGTGTTCTTGAAAACTGGACATATGCTTGATATTTTTATTTCTGAAGTCCATATGGGGTATCTTTATATTGGATGTTCTCCTGTTGAGGGTGTTTTTAGCTGATTTGCCTGCTATTTCATTTCCTACTATACTAGTAGGACTTTGAATCCAGGTTAAGATAACAGATTTTTATGATTTAACTATTTCAGTATAGGTTTCTAGAATGACTAAGATGTATGAATGTTTAGACTCTAAAAAATGCTGCTTACAGTTATGTCACATTGAAACACTGGTTCTTGTTTGATCATTGAAGTTAAGCAATATTAAGCTTTGAGAATACCATTGGATGTGCAGGTGGTGTAATGGATAATGGCTTGTTAGGTTTGTTATGTTCACTTACACACAAATACCCTTGGGAAAGGTATGACTCCACCTCTTCTTCCTCCATCTATGGGTTAAGTAATATAACTTGCATCAGTAAATCACTATTACCTTGAAAAAAAAAAATTTCTGGCTTTAAATAATCTGCAAAGGTTGATAAGCTGTAAAAAAGCAAATCAATCAATCTAAAAATCTTAAATGACCCTGAAGTGATATTTTCAGAAGAAATTATGAAAGTGTAAAGTTTCAATTATAATAAGATGTTGAATAGTGAACACAATCACGTTAATCTTTATGAAGATTGTCCAAAAAAATAAAGTACAAACATTTACAAATCGAACATGTTTATTACAATACAAATAAAATATTGTGCATATGTTACCACTACAACAACATTACTCTTTCACTTAATCACCATTGAGATTGATGCACAAGTGTATCTATATGCTAACCCTGAGGAATGTGATGTCAGGCAATTGGAGCTACCATTGCACCTTTTCAACAACAGCATCATCTGTGTGGAACCACTTTCCAGATAGATATCATTTGTAGACAGATGATAATTTGAAGAGTCCAGGTCAGGATCATGCAGTGGATTGGTGAAACATACTAACTTTTGTTAAGTTGCCTGTGTGTGAGACGGCATTGTTATGAAAAAGAATGACACCGTTGCACAAATCTTTTAGTCAATTTTGACTATTTGACCATGTCAACTGTCTGACCGTTTTGTGTGAAGTCCATTTTGTATGCAACTCTTCGCATCTCAAAACACAGTTGCTATGAGTGTCTTTGTTTTGCCAATTGGCAGGTGAGGAGGGGGGTTGTATGTATTGGATATTAAGCAAGGATACTTGTTTGGCTTTATTCACTTTGTGGTTTCATTTTTGTAACATTGATTATATAAGTTCTATGTCATGTGTGTTCCAAATAAGACAAACTGTAAACCAATTACCTTTACATACTGCTATCTCATGACTTTTGGCACATCACTGTAAGTTCATTTCGAAAGAGTGTTTAAGAGTAAATAGACAGTATTTTATTGACTATTTTAACAAATCTGTTATTAATTCGGCAATGTTATTAAGCAGGCATAAATTTGTAATCATGAAATCTTCTTACAATGAAATTTTTAATATAGAGAGGACTATTCAGAAACTGCATTTACTTTCATCACTTAATGGTAACTGTAATATTTTTATCACTTGCTGTTTTCTCAGGTCTAATTCAGCTGATTCTAGATTTGATATGGTGATTGGTGCTATTGAAGATATTGTAATGGGTAAGTTTCTTATTGTTTTTATTACAGATCATAAAAACAATGCATAAATTGGCATTTGACATATAATTCTAGAGATTTGCTTTATACTAGTTACTGAATAGAACTAGTTTGTTTTATTGCACTGGTAACCATAAAAAAGTATAAAATTGGCTGGAGGATTTTGATGGCCTTAACAAACATAGATCAAGCAATTTGTCTGCCAAGAGGTGAGCATTATATATATATATATAACCCAATAAAACTGTCAAAATGACCAAGGGAATTCAGAGCAGCATGAATCCATCCAGCCCTTATCTTAAATAACAACTTAAAAGAGACTGTTTGACCAACACAAGGACTGACCAAAATTCATGATAAAAAAAAACTAATGAAAACTACAGACAAAAATCCATTTTCTCCAAGTCATTCATTTCTGTAGTTCACTGCTACTAACAAGCAGAATTTTTTTTCTCCTGATGATGGCCATGCTGGCTGAAATTAGTCAAGGAATCTAACTGAAATAATAAAAACAAAAGAATATTAATATACAACACAGTGTATCTGAAGATTTTAATTTTTTAATATTTTTTATTGTTCAAAACATCTATGTAAAATGGCAGGAAGCCCTGTACCTGATTATATGTTTCTCTGATGCCCATGTCACATTGAAACACCATACGGTCACTGAAGTTAAGTGGTATCAAGCTGAGTCGATACTTAGATGGGTGACAGCCTCTGAATATCAGGTGCTGTAATCTTGGACGTGCCGATGTTGTAATGGATAATGGCTTTGAATTGCTAATCAGAGAGCAAAGTTTCAATACCAGTCAGGTCTATTATACTCACTTACGCACAAATACCCTTGGGAAACGTATGAATACACCTTCAACCCCTTTATATCAGTAAATCTTTCAATCTAAACATATTTTCTGGCTTTAAATAACCTGCTAATGGTTGATAAGCCATAAAAAACAAATCAATCTTATACCCAAAAAAGGATGACTATTTATTTCATACCTGTATTGGACACCAAAAATCACATATTTTCAGTAATTGCCAAATTTTAAAAATTGGGAAATCTACAGCTGTTTTGTTTATTACCTATTAAGAAAGTTATTTTTGGTTGTAAGGAAAGTGAATTCTAGGAACTGGAAAGTCCTTGTAATGATGTGATTGAGTGGCTATAAAGTTTGTTTAGCTTAAGTAAAAATAAAAATAATTTTTTTTTTCTCCAATGTTTTTAAGATTATTTTGTTTCATTTTCTTTTGCTATCTTTCAAGCAACTTCATAATTCCATCCTTGCCTTGTCAAACTTTTTATCTTTCTTTGCAAAGAACTGCTTTATGTACTTTTTGTAGTCTTCCAAGGAAATAATTTTTTTTTCAATAAGAGAATTCTGTAAAGACCAGAATTAATGTTAATCCCAAAAGTTGCAATATCTGCTGAATTGAGTGGATGTGTGAACACTTTCCAGCCAAGCTTATAACAATTTTGTTGCTTGGACACCAATGAATCATGGCGTCTAGCATTATCCTGATAGATTTTCTTTTAACTAATTCCAGATATGTTTCATTGATTGCTGCTTTCACTTGGTCTAATTGGGAGCAATACCTATTTGACGTAATTGTTTGGTTCTCTGGATAAAGCACAATAGTAGAGGACTCCCTTCCAATCCCACCATATAGACTGCATGACCTTCTTTGGCTGAAGGCTGGTTTTTGGTATTAGTGCTGGTTCATTTTACTTGCTCCACAATCTTTTATGTTCGACATTGTTATAAATAATCCACTTTTCATCATCTGTTACAATTTGTTTAAAAATCATTTAAATTCAGTCCAGTAGGTTTTTCTTTCATTTAGCTAATGTGGAGGCCACACATCAAAGTGAATAACATAGCCAAACATGCAAATGATTTTCAACACTTCATTTGGATATTTTGAGCATGTTTAAAACCCTTTCAGTCAGCTCCTGTCCCAATGTTACTAAAAACAGTATTCTGGGTGTTGTCACTTGGCAGGGTTATTGATCTTTATTGTAGACATCAGTATGCTGGGAGTTAACCAGATTTTATAGGAATTCTGTGGTCATTGTGTTAACCTCTTCATCTATGCTGAAAACTAATTTCACAAAACAAACCAACATGCTCTGTTGATACCTAACAACAGATTTAATGAAAACAAATAGAATTTAAAAGTAAATATGGAATTATTGTTTTATGTAGCCTGATTGACAACATTGGTATGAAAGTTTTCTAACAGTAATTCATATTGATATAAGTCACTTTGATTCTCTGTCTCTTGTAGCTCTTATGTTTTGGTTTTTTGTTATTTCTCCCAAACCCTGTTCTGCCATCCAGTTGCGCAAGCCTATCAATTATGTCACACACTGCTTTCCTGTCCCATGAGTATCAGATTTTCTAAGCCCTCCTTCCTCATTATGTACCTCAGAAACTTCAACTGCCTCTTCCTTTTGTTAACTATGCTTCCTCTTTGTTCCCATTCTCTCCAAAACCTTGTTGTTGCTCACATGGTCGGCCCATGGTATCCTCAGCAGCTTTCTGTAGAACCACAGACTCATCTTCATAGTGAGGTGAGCATTTGTTGTAAATTGTCAGTTTTGTTGCTTGATTTTGAAGTTTTATCAGTTGGAATCAAAATATTTTTTTGTGTAACTGTCAAAATATATTTATTGTTTGAGAAATATGAGTTTCTCACTGACATCATTATGTTCAGTGAATTATTTTGAATCAGTAAGGCAATAAAGTCACTAAGTTGCAGGAGGTTACTGAGTGAGAAATAACATGAAACATGAATTAAGACAGAAGATAATAATAAATGTTGCATTTAAATTTTTAAAGATCAAAGTTGACTAGAAACCAAGGAGTTGGAAGAGAGTTCCACAAGCAAGAAATTGTCAGCATAGAACTTGCGGTTCTATCTATTTCAACTGTAAAATGATGAGACAATGTGGTATTGCACTTAAATTTGTAAAGTCTAGGTACCATAACGGAAAGCTCATCAGACCAATTATGAAAGTATTTATAGAAAAGGTACAAGGAAGCTCTGTTGTGGCAGGGGAAAAGTGACAAAAGTCAAGATGTCAATAACATTGCAGATTTTTCTTTGGATTTTATCAAGAATCTTTAAATACATAGTAGCACTGGACCAAATATGGCAGCAATATCCAATTCATAGGCAAATAGTAGACTTATAAATGTACAAGATAAATTTTGTTGAAAAAAATTGTCTAGCACAACACATTGAACCAAATTTCCTAGCAGCAGACCTAGCTATTGATTCAATATAATATTTCCACTTCATGTCATCTGAGAAGGTGCAATGAGTTTATTTTCCTGGAGGTTAGCATCATCCATTCTGTTGGAAAACAAAAAGGTTCTTTGATTATTTTTCAGTTGCTTTTAAGCAGTTAAAGAAGAAGGAAAACCGAGTCTTCACTCAGGCAGCCACAGAAAGGTTGTCTTCCAAGCACTGATCTTGAGTTAAATCTTCTTGTCTATTCTCAAGTGACACAGTCTTGTGCCAAACAGTTTCATTCAAATGGAAAAAAAATAAAAAAAATAGTGCAAGCAAATTGAGAAAATGTTGGATGGGGGTCTAATAATTGATACAGTTTTCATAACAAATTGCTTTGTTGTATGCGATTGAAAATCTTTTCTTTGATTGCAGATGAGGAATTTCAGGTGCTACAAAATAGTTTTCTAGAAAAATACTTCCATGAATTTGACGATTCAGAAGAAAATAGATTTATTTACACAGATATACATACAGAATATGTAAGTTATTTTTAGCGGAAATATCAACACCATTCAAAACATTTGACAGTTTTGTTCATTTTTCTAATTTTTATTTACAAGCTGAAAATCCACCCAATGAACAGGATTTTAAATGAATTCTTTTCAGGATATCTGAATGAGGGTTTTAGTTCCAATCAATGAGCATGGATTGCATTTAATTTAAATTTTACAAGATTCAAAGTACACACATTTATTAATTTTGTTTGACTGCCATTTACTGTGTCTAAGGTCCTGGAGGTAGACAACTTGAATAAAATAAACAGAATAAGTCTAATTTGTTAAAATAATGATGCAATCTCATAACAATATTTTGACAAGTACACCTCAGGCCTTATTGAACAATCTGATTGATATAACTGAATTATTGTTACTACATTGTCTATTGTCGTTATTGTTTATAGAAGGTGGACCTAGCACAATAATAGGTGAGGTTATCTTATTTAAATTATTAGTTGCTATACTTAAGATGTTTTCTTTGAAGTAATTCCTCACCACTGTAATTATCAGCACTTTACACATGTTTACCAATTCCATTTAGTTAACTGTTTTATTTAAGTCATCCAGGACCATGAACCCAGTAAATGGCAGGCTTTTGTGTAAGTTGATGCCTCTAACTTCACATGAAAATTTATTGTATAAACTGACTGTAAATGTATCCATCCATTTTTTTTTTAATTGCATTAATAACATCAAACCATGTTTTTTGTGATCTATAAATTAATGTCATGAGTGGTCATTGTTTGTACTATAAATGACTCCCCTCCTCCCTCAATTTTATTGGGGAGGGGGGGGGGTGAAAAAAGCCATAAATTCCTGTTTCTGGCTTTCTATAAGGTAAATTGTCACCATTTTATATTTTTAATTTCATGCATGTGTGTTGTTTGTTTTTGTCGACTGCACAGTATAGTAGGGTCAGTTGGGTAACGTCTGTGAGAAAAAGAGCACCATGATGCGATTCACTCCATAAGAAATTTGGAAACTGTATGCCGTACTGCTTGGCATTCATGCCGGAAGCTCCAATAAAAAAACATTTCAGAGTGTTTAGGTGTCAATCTGATGACCATGCAGAGGATTTGAAAAGAGTTGGGGATTATGAATGTGCAGCAGCTTGGAAAACTCATACTGATAAGGGAAGAACTCCCAAATTTGATGGCGATGGCCTCACTCAGCACATAGGCCTACATCGTGCCTGAGGAAATAGTGTTGCCCTGAGTCAAGAGAGTGGCTGCTGGAAGGTCCTATGTCTGACAACAGAACTCTGTACCATACCACACAAGCAGGAGAACCCAGTCATTGCTGTCAGACAATTTCTGCAACTACATCACCCTTATATCTGGCCACCTAACTCCCCAGATTGCAACCTCCTTTATCATTAGCACAGTTAAGTGAGAGTCCAACAAATCTCCTTGTAAGATGAATTGAAGGCAAGGATTATGGCAGTATTTACCAACTTAAACAAAGATACCATCCAAAAAGAGTAGCTGGAGATTCCAAAGTCATCTTAAGGCTGTGGTTAAAGCCAATGGTTATTTTATTGAATAAATTTACTCTTAGTATTTCAAGATATATTTACCAAAATTACACAAAAATATCTGTTAAAATGAGATGTCACTGTTTTCATTTTTGTGTAATTTAGATAACAATTTCTCCATTGTACCCTGTATATGCTTAAACAAGACTATAAAGATTTAATTTAGCTATATGGGCACAAAGTAAGGTGCCTGGCATTATACAGATAGTGCAAATTGAAAATATTCAAAAACTAATATGGTGAAAACAAGCCCCAGAGTCACATTAGTAAGCCTAGAACATTAAGTGGCCATAGCTATAGCCATTTTTGTGTCATGTGATGACAGATAAACAAGACACATTAACAAATTATAGTAAGATCAGCTTTTCTGAAAACTGATAGGTGGGAAAACTTTTTTGAAAATAAAAATCTATTATTTTTAAACTAAATTTATAAGAAAAAAAAAATCTTTGCCATGTCAAATTACTGCAGAGTTATACAGTTTGTGTGGTGGTAAAACTTATTAATTACTGATGTTCTATTTTTGATCTTTAATTCTCTATTCATCAAATTTAAGAGAGCAATGTTTCAAGTTGAAAATTACATTTGTTTTCTCCTCTGCCAACAACTTTTTGTTCATTTCAGGTGAATCTTGTGGAGAAGTATCTAAACAACCGACTCCTAGAAAAGATACCTCAGTTTTCATTACCTGAATTCATGAATCAAATGATGTAAGTAGAAATTACAAAATGGCACAAATTATAGGAGGGTTGCTCCAAATGTAATGCTTCCTATTTTATTATGCTGACCCATGACAGCAGAGACAAGAACTGTCTGTTAATAACCCGGGATTTTTTTTTTTTTTTAATTGCATTGTTACAGACAGCACTTGACTGGCCATCTGCTTAGCACATGCTTTCATGCCAGAGGTCTTTATTGAAAACTTTGACAATTATTGATACTGGCTGAATGTTTATAGAGACCAAACAGTGAATGCAAGTGCAATGGGTAAAGTTTTGGCAGATGAAAGAGAAATTAGTAATACCACTGTCATGAAATAGTTCTAGCCAATGGTGCCATTATGCTCCCTGTATGTCGTACCTTACGTGGAAATAAATAGGAGGCATTACTTTCGGAGCGGCTATTTTATAAACCAATTTCATGTTACTTTGTTATCCAAATATAATTCAACTTTAACTTCATGCACTGTGCCCATCTCATTTTCCTGACATCTTTTTACTTTGACATTCAAAGGCATTTTTTTTTCTTCTTGTGAACTGCTCAGTTGGTACAACAAATCCCCTACAAGTGGTTGGTAGGTAATTAAAATAAAGAGAAAGGAAAATTCTCTTGAGCATTATTGACAAAATACTTAAATCTCTCATTCCACATCAAAATAAACAAGTTGACGAGCAAGATTTTGATCTGGTCTTTTGCTGAATGGGAAAGGCAATATATTTGGAATAATTATCTTCATTTTAGTTGGTTTTTAGCCAAATGGAAAGACTGGCTAGAACATGAACCTAATGAAGGTTTCGGGCAATGACAATAAGTTTTCAATTTTATTTTCATATTGTGATATGTAAAGAACCGCTTAACAAAATTCTAAGTAATTCATTGCCATCAAAGTTTGAGGATTATTGAATTCTGAATGGACTTTATTTCCATATTAAATTGATTGTGGAAAATTTTTTTTTTTCTTTTTGATGACCTGCTTAAATTAATCTGTGAAGGGGTATGGAAAAATTCTCAGCCAAACCAAGCAACTGACTTGTATAGTAAAATCTAAGAGACTATCAAACCAAGATACCATTAACAGATCTTATTGCATTTGAAAATGTTGCCTATGGGGACAGACAAAAAAAATTGGTTGAGATTTAGGGCTGCCTACAGAGATAAATTCAAGTTAATCTTGCCATTAGAAGATAATGACATGTCAACTCCTTATAATGCAGACAACGTGATTTAAAGAATTTAATAATATAAATTAATGCATTTGTCAACATAGGAAGATTTTTATGTAGATGCAAATAAGGCCATATATCCAGTTGGAAATGATGTAAGTTTATTTTATGGAGCATTTGAATTGATGCCTCAAAATTGTAGGAGGTCAAGGTTATAAATTGGGAAGTTGCTTTAACAAAAATGTGCCTGATTTGTACTTGGCTCACCGAGTTGGTCTGACTCGGTTCATGTTCAATTATTACAGAAATCCTTGTTTGAAAGATTTGTTTTTGAGTGGCCCAGCTATTGCTTCATCAGCAATTTGTGAACTCTTCCATCTAGACAATTGCTGGTCAAACTTTTACCCTTAAGTCTTGCCTGAGCAGTTTCTCATACCAGTTTGTAGAGTAAATATAGTCTTACAGAATTACTAAGTATCATCCAATGTATTGAATATTTCAGAAACCGGAAAAATGAGTTGGATGGTGAAATATTTGAACTTTTGCTCACCTTCAGTGATTTTCTCACTTTTAAAGAGATGATCCTGGATTACAAAGCTGTAAGTTTTTTTTTATTTAAATTTTTGCTATGAAATATATGAACTTGTAATTGAATTTTATACAGTAATAAATGATGAATTAAATTTTTTCCAGTTAACCAAGAACAAATCATTTTTAGAAATTTTTTTCTTTAACTTGTTTCTATTAAAGATTACTAAATCTATTTTGTCTTTCCGTTTCAGGAGAAAGAAGGGCGAACAGTTGATTTAAGTTGTGGTTTTACAGTCACTCCTTTAGGAACACGAGATAAAAAAGAAATCAAGTGAGGCCAAGTAATATTCTGTTGAAGATGAACTCCTGAAACACCAAAGTTGATTTATGGGCACTTCTGGTCAGATGACAAAAGCAAGAACACTGACTTTTTACTCTCTCAAACAGAATTATTCTTTTTTTTTTTTTATAATTCATGTCATATAAAATTAGTGTTGATTTGTTAAACATTTGTGATGTGAATTTTGTTCAGCATCGGAATTTTAGTCACAGATGGAGATTAAACTTTTGTATTCATGAATTTCTTTTTGTCTGGGAGGACAAAAAGAAATTTAATATCCAGGAGCAATTGTAAACAGGTGGAGAAAACAAAACAAAAACAAACTTTGTCTGTAAATGCAGAGATAGCTAGTGTGCAATTTTCAACACAAATTCACATTTGCAATCAACAGCATTTTTTTTTTTTTCTCTCAATGTCTTTCATAACATTTTTAAAGGAAATATTGGGTAAATTAGAGATTTCTCTCCAAAAATATTCCCTTGTACCTTGTAGAAAAAAGTAAAACAAAAAGACTTCATAGAAAACTTGCATAATAAATTCTTTTCTGATGAAAATACTAAACAATATTCTCAATGATCCATAATGAAATTAGCATGTGCCAATTCTTTGACTCCAATTTTTATAGAAAAAAAAACTTGATTATTTTTTTTTTTTTTGGAGGGGGGTATTTTGAATGGAGTTAATTGTGTCACATTAAATTTAAGTGAATGATTAGTCCTTGATTTTATTCATACTTTTATTCTTGATGTTTTCTGTGTGGCACCTTTGTCTCATTGTATAATGTATGGTCTTTCAATTGAGCTGAACTTCAAGTTGTACCAGACGAGCATTCGTATCCCCCGGTAGCCGATAAGGTAACATCCCGACAAACATGATTAAAGCTTTTGCTTGGCTGCGTATTGCATTCAAACTCTGAAATAGAAAAGCCGAGAGTTTTAGTTTATTGATTACACAATTTCACCATCTCATGATTGGAAATCGGTTACAAGAATGGGTGATTGGCTGTGCTAAAGGTCTTGGCTTACCCCACTTCCCAAAATACTAAAAATTTAGATTTTTGTGAACCCACCTTGGAACTTCTTAACATGTTCTCAGTTTCAAGAGTCAAAAGTAAATTAAATTTCATACTTAAAGAAAGAATAATTTTGCTTTTCATTTAAATTAGGACTTATCAGATTCTGTGTGAAGCAAAACCATTTCTAACGTATCCAGTAATTGTTTTTGCTGTAGTTAATATAATGGTGCAGCATACTCATGAATTTTTCTAAGGTTTAGAGTAGAGATTTTTTTTTTTTTAAGTGACAGTGAACCCCCAATGAATTTTGAAGCTTAACAACAAGTGTTATTTATCACTTTCTGAAAACAATTTTTTTGCTATGGAATCCCACCAGATCTTTTCAGCTCACCCTGCATCATCAACAAGTTCTGCACAACCTTAAGAGATGTGCACAGTTACTGTTAATGGATGCTGCACTGAAATTGATGAGTGCAGTTATCTTGGCCAAGATGATCAGCCATTTTTCTCTTTAGAATTTGGTGATTGTTCCAAATGTTTGATTCAGCAGAACAAATCAAATTCCATTCCAACATTGGATGTCAATGTAACTGATGATTAGAAAAAATCCAATACACACACCAAAGGGGAAAAGGTTAATGAAACTTTAGAAGCTTTTTTTTTTTATGGCACTTTCATCAACAAAATTAAGGCTGAATGGCAAGGTTTAAACTTTGTCCCCCCCCTCCTCCCCAAAAAACAGTTATTTCCTTGGCATGGCTATTACTGTATATACTTTTGTCTCCCTCAGCAATATTTATTTTTTTCAGAAAGCAATGATTATAATTTTAATCAAACCTCAACTTATGACTGTAGATTTATAACATTTCCATTATTTTTGGAGAATCAATGACAAAAATATTAAACACTATTTATTAGATTGTTTATTTAATCTGTTGGCAGATTTTCTAGGCATTTTTTTTTCTTTTAAAATTAGCAACAATTTCAAATTTTTTTAAACTTATGTCATTCAAACAAAGAGTGGGGAGGTGGGTGATGACCTCTAATTGCTGCAGTTTCCAGCCTTGGATTTCTATTGATTGACCATCCTTGATCAAAGATCATGATTATAAAAACATATCTGGAAATAGTGCACATTTATTCAAATTTTATTGTGCTATAGTTCAGTGATATTTTAAAAAAATTTTGAAGAAAAAACTCGCTTTCATAATTATTTATGGTAAATAATAAATATTGCATTGTCATTTAGCTTATATATTTTCATAATTTTGTAATGTTTTATAAAATTTTGAATAAAAAGATATCTTTTTAAATTTATTTCTTTATAAAATTTGAAATAATAAATATCGCATTGTAGTTGGTGCACATTTTTTAATTTTGTAAATAAACATTTCTTAGGGAGTGAAAAGAGTATACAGTATTTCTTAGGGAGTGAAAAGAGTATACAGTATTTCTTAGGGAGTGAAAAGAGTATACAGTATTTCTTAGGGAGTGAAAAGAGTATACAGTATTTCTTAGGGAGTGAAAAGAGTATACAGTAATAGTGATGTCAAGGGATTAACCATGCTTCTGATACTTTAATTTTTTTTTTTTTTGGTGGTCATGAAGGCTAAACGTTTTACTGGCTGTGAATAATTTCAGGGAAGCAAAAGCATCAATGAATATCTAGTGGCTGTTTGCCGCTGTCATTGTCTGCAGATTAAAAAATCAATTTCTCTAATCCATTTTCAGACTTTTTAAAGTCAATGCAATGATTTCATCTGCTCTAAATTTATTATTGAACCAAGTTTAAACTCTAGCCAAGAATAGGGCACAAGGCTGACACATGGATTTGAAGACATGGCACTGGGGTAAGTTCCTAAATGATAGTCATTCAAACAAGGTGAAATACAGATTACCTATTTGAGGAACAAGATTCATAACATTCTTAAACATATATTATATGGAAAAAAAAAAGGTTTTATAAAACTTACTGCTTCTTGACCTCCATCAATAATTTTAATAGGACCAGGACTTTGAGGAAAAGATTTCCTTAAAAGTGAAGAAAAAAAAAAACAAAAAAGAAACAATAAATATATGACAGGATATTTTAGAATCCATTTTTACATAAAAATCATCTTTTAAATAAAAACTGATTGGTTGATGCTGCATTAATCTGAATAAATCATGCTTATGATGATGTCTTAAAAAAAATTTGTAACTCGTTGGTTTATGGAGTGGAAAGATTCTTTCCATTTGTCCTCTTTTTTTTTTTTTTTTTTAACTTAAACCGGAAAATAAATTTGTTGACAATTTTTTTTTAAAACAAAAAAAAAAAACAACATCAAACTGAATAAATGACTTTCATTTCTATAAGTTAATCATTTTCTGTTCCTAAAGGAAAATCTAAAGGCAATTTGGAAAATATTCAAACTCTTCTAGTTGCACAAATCCCACATGCAGCAGAAAGCAGCTGGGTTAGATTGAAAGTGCTTTTGTATTTCATGAAGTCTTCATTTAAGATTTATTGAATATTTTTCCATATTATTTAGTTTTGAATGAAATTTACCACAAAACTGATTAGTTTTTTTGTTTATTAAAAAAAAAAAAACTAATTTTATTATAATAAATTTTTCTTTAATGTTATATGGAAAATAAGAGACAAAAAAACTTATTTCATTCACTGAATGACATTAATTGTATTTTCTTTTGAGGAAATGTTTGTAAATTTTATGTGCAATTGATCAAATTTCAGATAATGAATTTATATACAAAATCCTTCAAGTGATATTGTCTTTTGCTTTTATATTGAGTTAATTTTTTGATGGAGCTGGGAGTGAGGAGAAAAAGCAGTTAATTAATTAGATTTTAGCAGTATTGACTTTATTTTACATCAAAACACTAATGTTATAATAAAAATATTTTTATTTAAATTGGATGTCATTTAATTTATTATAATATTAAAAATAGATATATAAAAATCAAAATCATTAACTAAATATTTTTGTGTTCTGTATAACTCCAAAACAAATATTTTGACTCTTTCTAGGAAGGTTTTCATTAACAGTTTATTTCTGTACCCTATTTTGTTCATTTTAATTCAATAATGCTGCTTTTTTCTTTTGGCTTAATATTGTTCTAATGGATAAAAAGTGGAAATTGTTTTGTAAGGAAAGAGACAATTGTTTTTCACAAGAAAATGTTTTAAATTTATAAATGTTTTAAATAAGCCCTTTATTAAATAAAACGATTGCTGTGTATTCTTTTAATCTTTTCATTGTCATATTCGCAACATATTGGCCATTGTATGCTCCAGCCTTCTTCAGGTGATATATGTTAACAATAAATATAAGGACAACAGCTTGAACAATGTAAATTGTGTAAATACCTACAATACCACATCTCAGAAATATAAACAGATAAATGTTTTGTTAAAAATTTAGCCTTTTTACATTTGTGTTTATATAAAAAATGTTTAATGATAATTTAAAAAAAAATGTCCTTTATTAAAAAATATGGAATATTCTACAATTTATTTTTATTAGCTTTGCCACTTTATTAAAAAAAAAAAAAATAATTGAATGAGAATTTAAATTGAAAATGCTAAAATATCCCCTGTTTTTTTTCTGCTACATTTTCTAATGCTATGTTTTGAAAAATATCTTTGTTTATATAAAAAGCACAAGAATAAACTGTTTATGAAAATCTTCCTTGAAACAAACTGAATCAAAATAGATATGGTTTTAAAAAGCCTCAATATTGGAGTTTGGGATTCCATGCAGACAGTCTGATACCTTTTATTATAAAAGACATGAAGCATTGTCCGATATTATTAGTAATTTTTGACTAGAATTTACTTTCATTTTCCTTTTTTAATTACTTTTTGTTCACTTGACTCTGGCTATCAATCTCAGGAAGTGAGTAAAGAGTGCAGACCAGAAAGAAAAGATGAGATATGAACTCCTGCTACTAATATTAATGTAAAAACAAAACTGGGACAGGAAGGTTGATGAATGGAGTGATGGGCTCAAGGTTAGAATTCATCTTCTGAAAAGCCCTTAAAGCAGCTGAGTAAAAGCTGCAATAGTTACAGATTCCTATCAAATGAAATTGCTACCAAATTCAAGTCAAATACAAACATTACTCTCAATGGGTTTTTTTTTTTTTTTTAGGTTAAAATATTTCCATCCATAAGTTTATAAAAACCAAGTCCATGGTGGGGAGGGAGTTTGTTGTATACAAAGTATATATATATATATATAAAAGACAACAGGCATTCAATTCCTTAAACTAAAGAAAAGATATTTGATTGAAAAATGTTTGCTGTACTCACTTAGTTTGCTTGTAAATAGCATTCAAGATATTCATGGTGGCCAGAAGGATATCAGGTAGGCATTTACGGACCTAAATAGAAAATGAAACATACATGAGGCTCTCAATTCTTTTGAGGAGGGTGGGGGGTGTTAGAAATTGCCCAAAAAGGTGCCCTCCCCCAATTTAATTAAAAAAAAAGGAAGACAAGAGACAGCAGATTTTTTTTTTTTTTTCTGAACAACCATGGCTTACCTCGTCAGAAAAGTAATTAAAACTTGTAAGGCTGCTTTTGACGCGATCAACATTGAGAGGGATAACTTTCAAATTCTGAACAATCTGCATGAAAAGGAAAAAAAAAAAAATTTTCAGCATGAAATAAATCTTTAATCAGAGAAAGTGAATTGTGGCTATTATTTGGGGAGATATTTATTATTTCACTTAAAAGCAGGAGACATTTTATTGTCCTTAACAAAACAAATTGGGGGGGGAGGAGTGGGAATTACATAGCTACAATGCAATACGTGCAGAAGGAGACACTCCTTAAGTCAATATTTGACTGTAACAGACTACCAATATTTCCTTAATAATTCCCATTAAAATGTGAATACTATTTTGTTCATATTCTCTATGCTGTGAAATATTCTACTACCGCTGTACCATAATCGTTGTTACATTTATGTATACATTCCATGCACTAAATGTACCAACTATTATGGGACAGGTCATAACATAAGCGTAGGATTGTTTATTTGACTGAGAACAAGCAGTCTGCATAGAGGACAACTTGTGTGATGAGGCAAAAATAGAAAGAAATATAAGAGACAAGGATTAATTTTCTTAGATTTATTTAACTGACAAAAAAAAAAGAAAAAGAAAAAAAGAGCTACCAGAATTTATGATCAGTGGACATCATCTTAACAACAAGATACAAGGATGACAGACTCAGACAAGAACTCTTAGACAAGCTAGTAAGGAAAGAAAGAAGACCAACTATTTGGTCGGTTGTATTTGTTTAGCTGCATATCAGCCTCTATCGGTTATTTAATGCTGAATTTAAATATTTTGTACACATTTTATTTTTTGAAGATAACAGTTTAGTGATACGAGTCTTACTAATTAACCCATAGGTGGAGGGAGAAGAGGTGGATTCATACCTTTCCCATTTGTACATAAGTGAATATAATGAACCCAACTGGAATTGGAACTCAGCTCTCTGATTAACAATTCATAGCCATTATCCACCTGCACATTCAAGCTTACATCCCGTGGTATTCCCATCAAGATACTGACTAGCCTTGATGTTGTTTGTTTAATTTTGGTGATCATATGGGAGGCATTGTTTCAACATGATGCGGCCGTAATCCCAACTGTCATGTCATAGTGTATAATAATCGGTTATGGCAAAAGCTTATGGCTGTGTAAACACCGGAAAGAGAGGATTGGGTAGCTCCAGCCCAGATATGGCAGCAGTACTTCATTTTTTGTCAGATCTGGCTCTTGTAAAAAGACAGAGCATGGCAGGAGGAGTCAAGTAATTTGTGGATTTTGATTAATTTGTTTTTACGGCTTATCTAAAGTTATTTAAAGCCAGAAGATATTTATAAATTCTAAGGATATTTTGGAGATAACTAATTTACTAATACAAGTCCTATTATTTAACCCATAGCTGGGAGGAGAAGAGGTGGATTCATATCATTCCCAAGGCTATTTGTAAGTGAATATAACAAACCCAACAGGAATTGGAACTCAGCTCAAAGATTTCCAATTCCAATCCATTTTCCATCACTGCATTCATATATCCAAGCTTACAGCACCTGGTATTCTTAAGTCATCACCCATCTAGGTACTGATCAGGCTTGAAATTTTTTCATAGCATCCAGACGCAAAACTAGGACGGACTTACCTGTAAAGCACTGGAGATATCGCCATTGTGAAATTGATCAAAGAATGTCATTAGATCCAACATTAAGTAGAAAGTATTTGTGCTGTCTTGAGTGGCATCATGTCCCAATGATTGATATCTGTTGAGAAAATCGAGAAGTTGAAATTTGTTTATGGTTCATGCACGACAAACCTCCGTGTTACATGACCATTTGGTTGCAAACATATGAAACATTTCTTTAAAAAAAAAAAAAAAAAAAAAGAAAAAGAAAAAGCAGCCATTAATGTCTTGTAAATTTAACATTAATCTTTTATAAAATCTGTAAAGACATTAAACTTTGGCAAACTCAGATCTTCATGCTCACAAAAGAAAAGACATTTTTTCCCCTTAACACTGACATTATTTTAACTACCTTCACCTCTCAGTGATGTTTATTATTGTAATAAAATCTAAACCATGAAATTGAATTTATACATTTTCTTTGTTCTTGAGAATTAATAACAAAATTACTAAACACTATTTGATTGTTTATTTTAATGTTTATTGGCTAATTGTTAATTGATGGTAAAGATTTAATTACAGCTGGTTCACATATTTTAATTTAGTAAATGTTTATAAATTTATGAAAAAAATTGTTTTCACATTTATTTGGTAAATGATAAATATTGCATTGCATTAATTTTAATGGTATCAGTTTTTAGAATGTTGTAAATATAAAATTATTCTAAGTGTTTAATGTTTTTGTTGTAAATTCAAGAACAAAAAAAAATGTATAAATTCACTTTTTTTAAAACAAAGCATCGCTGAGGAGTAAAAGTAGTTAAAATAATAGCAGTGTCAAGGGAAAGGCTCTTTTTGATACTACATTTTTTGCAGATACTAAAAGTTTTATTTAGTATCTGTTCAGTTTTATCTTACAACTTCTGCCACTTTTATCCTTCTGTACCAAAATATTGCAAGGTGATACCTTTTTCATGATTTCCCATTTGATATATATTTTAAATTTGAATAATTTCTTTCTAAGTGGTGTATGACATGTTGTAAAAGTAAATCAAGGTCTTGAAGAAACTTTCCAAGATCCAGTCTTCTGGGTCCTTGTACTTTTGCCATTATAAGTCCAAGACAAATACACAGACATTACACATATGTAGAACATTAAAAAAGAAAAAGATTCTAAATTTTAGAAGCCCTAACAAAACAATCCAAAAGTAAATATCCTCTACATTAAAAGTGCTTTTTTAAATGTATTCAACAACTGATGGTACTATTACACTAATGTGCTTTTTTATTATCATGTTTCAACTGTTGTGCCTTCTTCAGGTGCCCATTTGTCTGACTGTAATTTAAATAATGATAACACCATATCCTAGACATTCTAACAGAAACCAATGATACATTTAACCATTGATGAAGTTTTTCACCCACTCAAGATATTAATCTTATATGAGCCAAATTATTATACAAAAAGGTTACATCATTGTAAATTTAGTTTCATGGAAGATGGAGAAATAAAATTTAACAAAAAACACTGGCAAAATCTACTTGCACCAATGTAGGAAAAAGGAGGAAATTGCATTAATGATCAAAGCAATTTCTATTAACATTATTTACATTACTTCGACTGATATCCTTATCTTTATTGTTATATTCACAATGTTTTGGCTGTTGTACACTGAGCTTTTTCAAGTGATGCTGGAATTTCGAATCAAACCCTTTATTTTATCCACTGGGGTAGATAAAAGTATTGGTTGAAGTAATCCAGTGACTTGACCCAAAGAGTTGTGAGTTCAATATCTGGGCACAGTAGAGGTGAACAAAAGACTTGGAGAATTGACTTACTAAAAAGAATTCAAAATGGAGATATTCAGAAAAGGCATGGTACGTGGAACTAGAACAATTTATCCCAGTGGACGAAATAAAGAGTTTGGTTTGAAATTCCAACGTATATCACCTGCAGAAGGCTGGCGCGTACAATGGCTGAAACATTGTGAATATGATAATAAAGATGAGGACAATAGTCTGAACAATGTAAACAGTTAAATGCCTCATCTCAGAAATATAGACAGATATTAAAGCAATTTCTGGTTAAAAAATAAACTAAATAAACCATTAACAAGCAACATTTATGCAATACATTTTCTGCTTATCAAAGGCTAAATTGAAAAGACAAGAGAATTTAAAAAATGATAAACACAGAAAACTTAGTGACAACACAAACTAGGTAATTGTAAATGAAAATATTTTGATAAAGAGTTTAAAAACATTTTTGATTGGGAAGAGTTGAAATGTGCTAATATTTTTAGATAGAAAATGAATGCAATTGAGCACAATTCTTAAAATACAATAAAATTTATTCAGAGTACGAAGATTAATTACGAATTTAACCAATAATTTGGTGTGCATTGTGTACATAAAGAATAACAGTACAAAATTAACTACTGACCGTTTGGCAATATCAAGTGCCATTGTTCGAAGCCTCTCTCTGTTTGACTGTGGAAGACTTGGTTGTGAGACGACTGAACTAAGAAGTTGATTAAGTAAACTTAAAACTTTTTCATGGGACTGAAATGAAATAAAAATCAGTTAATAAAATAAAATGCAATTCAAGTTGCTAATAAAAATATATCTGATTTTTTAAAAATACAAATTTCAAAACCTTAACTATAAGAAGAATTTGTAACTAACAAAATACAAAACCTTAAAGTAGACATTTTGTTTCAACCTCACCTCCCTCCCCTCATATAACCTGTTTTGAGAAATCCTTTTCAAAAGTTCAATCTGCTATTATTCATTTTTGGTAAGGACATTTTTGTTACTGTTTATTGCAACACACAAATCGTTTTCACAGAAATGTATTTCCTCAATTATCTGCCTTGGTTTGGTTCGTTTTACGGCTTATCAACTTCAATGGATTATTTAATGCCAACAAGATTTTTTATTGCTGGCAATATTTTCTCTTCAAAAATGTATTGCTGGCAATATTTTCTCTTCAAAAATGTATTGCTGGCAATATTTTCTCTTCAAAAATGTATTGCTGGCAATATTTTCTCTTCAAAAATGTATTGCTGGCAATATTTTCTCTTCAAAAATGTATTGCTGGCAATATTTTCTCTTCAAAATGTATTGCTGGCAATATTTTCTTCAAAATGTATTGCTGGCAATATTTTCTCTTCAAAAATGTATTGCTGGCAATATTTTCTTTCAAAAATGTATTGCTGGCAATATTTTCTCTTCAAAATTCAAAAAAATGTATTGCTGGCAATATTTTCTTCAAAAAATGTATTGCTGGCAATATTTTCTCTTCAAAAATGTATTGCTGGCAATATTTTCTCTTCAAAATGTATTGCTGGCAATATTTTCTCTTCAAAAATGTATTGTTGGCAATATTTTCTCTTCAAAATGTATTGTGGCAATATTTTCTTCAAAATGTATTGCTGGCAATATTTTCTTCAAAAATGTATTGCTGGCAATATTTTCTCTTCAAAAATGTATTGCTGGCAATATTTTCTCTTCAAAAATGTATTGCTGGCAATATTTTCTCTTCAAAAATGTATTGCTGGCAATATTTTCTCTTCAAAAATGTATTGCTGGCAATATTTTCTCTTCAAAAATGTATTGCTGGCAATACTTCAACATGGCCAATACCGTTAACATCCCCCTACTCTTCAACATTTTCCAAGACATAGTTACAAGTTCAACTTTGCTATGTGCTGAGCAGACAAAAAGACATTCCATTTCCCACTGAAGCATGGCTCCTATGTATCAAGCACATCTGAGAGTTGCATAAGCTATAATCTCTGGTGTGACCAAGTTGTAAAAATTCAGATGGATGTTCTTTGTATGAAACCAACAAGGAAATTAAAGAGAATTGAAGTGATTTTATAAAACGTTTTTGTCAAGCATTCAGTATGGTTTTCTAAATTTTCAAGACACTTGTTAAAGATGAAATATTAGAATGGGTTTAGTTCGAATAATTGAAAAATGTCCGGATGATTTCATTTTTTCTTGTCATTTTATGCCTGGGTACTTGAAATATTGTTCAAAAAAAAAAAAAAAAAAAAAAAAAATCATGAAGTAGATTTGAACTTATTTGAGCTTATACTTGAGAGTCACTCTGGCAAGGACAGCGCTTACAAATTAGGCTACAGAAACTGATCAGCAGATACTCTAATTTAATTATATAGCTACAGTCAAATCTTGAAAATAAATAAACTTTTTTTTTTTTTTTTTTTACACCATATATTTATGCAGTTGGAGGAAAAAGACACCTGGGCTGCAATAAAATGCAAAAACCCTCCATCCAAAAATTATGTATTAAAAACACAAAAAAAACACTGGTTAAAAATGCTTTGTTGAAGAAATTTGAACAATTTCATTAAATATATATTCCTTTTATTTTAATAGATTTTTACCATTTAGTTTTTTTTTAACAACATAAAAATATTTACTGGAAATTAAAGAAATGTTCATTTGGATGTGTCAACATATAATTTTAAGATATGCCATTAGAAATAATTCTGGTTAAGTTTTTAAGAGGAAACAAAATCAAACATCTTACATGTGCCAAATCATACAATTTCACAGCTTCTTCAAACAAACCCTTTTCTTCGGTGTTCTTTGCAACCAATTCAATTATTTTTTCACTGTTTGCTTGAAATTTGTCAATTGCTCCAGGCTAAAAGATACAAGAAAATTTATTTAAAACAAAACATGTATGTACTATCTATATAATTTTAAGTGCAAAATGGTCAACAACGTTGGCATTTAAAAGCATAATGAAAAAATTATGGTAATAGATAACAAAGCACAACTTCATTTAAATACTTAGTATAACAAGATACAGTTTTGTACCACTTGCACCCCTGAAGATGATCTTGGATAAAGATCGAAAGTACTTGGGAAATGAAAATAAAAGAAATTTAAACAGCTATAGCATATTTTTCTCATCCTTTAATATCAATACATGGAAGGTTATTTGTGAGTATGAATGGATTTTATTAAAAATTAGCAGACATAATGTCTGTAATTTAATAAGACATGTCTAAAAGAGAATTCGCTACCTAAATACACACACACACACACACACACACACATATATATTTACACTAGCAGCATGGCCTGGTGTTGCCCGTGCTGGATTCAAAAATCATACGACTCATACAGCAATCACTATCACTTGACTTAAAATATCAGCTTATGGCTCTCATGCTGGCCAATAGAATCTTCCTGCCTATTCGTGGCAGTCAGCTATAGGCTCTCACTCTGGCCAGTACAAAATGGCTGCAAACTACATGAAAACTGCCATAGAAGCATGAAAAAAAATCGATTATTTCCACTATCGACGGGAGTTGGGAAATGCAAAGTCAGTCTTGGCCTTCCCGCATGTGTATGTAAATTTTTGTGCAAATCCGTCGAAAATTGCGGCCGTGCATTCATTACATGCACACACACACAAACACACACATCCTGCCTTTTATAGATAGAGATATATAAAAGACAGGTTTTGTTAAATAATTTAGACATGTTCTGTCTACTTATTCTCGATAGGATCCTTTCATATTTATGGTGGATAAGCTTTTTTGTGTGGTTATTGAAAGACTAGAGGAAAACGCTGTGCTTGTATTTATTCTCCGAGTACTTTCGAAATAGCATAACGTCGTTATTAGGGTATAGTTAATTATAGACTAAGTATTGTGGTGTTCATGGTCGTAAAAGACAAAAATTTTCGTCATCACCTGAAAGTTAATTTTCTTATACATGAAGTAAGTCATGTTGTATCATCGCATGGCTAACAGGCACCGTTAAAGGGGAGGTAACTAGGTATGTTGTGGAAAGATTTTCTGACCCGAGTAGTCAAAAAATTAAAAGAAAGAACTATTAGTACAAACATCGACATTTAAAAACTATCTATTGTACATATTTTAAAATATTTGTGGAGGCTTCAAGAATTTTTAGCTTGTGTTTATTCTTTCTGTGGAAAAATATAGAGGTATTTTTGACAAGGATTTTCCTGAATTGCATATATATATATATATATATATATATATATATATATATATATATATGTATGTATGTATTTTTCATTAAAAATGACAGACAAGGTACTATGGTTAAGTTTCTTTATTTAATTTTTCTTGTGTTCGAACAAGAGCTTTCTTTTCTGGACAAAGAGTGTATAAAAACTGTCCGAATAAAATAACATTTGGACAGTTTCTACAAACTTTTTGTCTAGAAAAACTCTTGTTTGAACACAAGAAAAATTAAATTTTAATGAAACATGCATAAACGAAGTATTGCTGCCCAAATATACTACTATATATATATATATATGTATTTTTTTTCTTTTTTTAACATACAATGTGTTAGCACGTGTGATACCCTGTCTTCATCAGCTGCTGACCAGGGGTGATATCACGGTTTCGGTGGCTATGGCAGGACCGCCACCAGACAGGGTATGAAGATAAGTTAAATGATCGTTCCCCTTTGTAAATTCTCATAATGAAATAAACAAAACAATTATTCCTCTTTGCACCTTCTATCCGTAATGGAAATTTGATATTTCTTGAATGCATTAGCAAAAGCACTAAAATTTTATATATTAGTGCTTTTGACCAGAATTTTTCTTAATGGTTCTTGTAAATTGTGGATAGATAGAGATTTTTTTTTTTTAAAAAAAATAACACTTTGATCTGATAAGTGGTACATGAGGCGTCTACTCAAGTCAGTGGTAGTATGTCCGATACAGGTAACTGATTTTTGACAAGAAACAGTCAGTAAAATTGATACACTACACTTCACTGCCCAGTACAACCATTAAGAAAAATTCTGGTTAAAAATACTAAAATTCTATATAAATCATATTGCTAGAAACATCTTGCTATAAGGGAGGCACTCTATATTAAACATCTCTTTCCCACTACCAACTTCATCTTATTTAACAGCGGGAATGGAGTCTTGAAAGTTTTTTTTAAAAAAACAGAAAGATGCTTACTGAAATCCCAGATGTGTTCAATATGCAAAGGCTTGGAATAACGCTCCTACTTGTATGCAAAACAACAACAAAATAAAATAATCTTTAACAATAACATGAGAAATTAACAAACCCCTTTGAACATGGCTAAAGAAGTGGTCAAAAGTGCTTGGGACAATAGTTGCACTCCCTTGCTCCTACCAAGCAGAAAAATCGAAGAATGATGCATTTTCTTGTTTATGTCCAACACATCCTGAATATTAACGCAAACAAATAACATTGCATTTACCTCTGAATCATTATGGAGTTTTAGTTATCAAGTTTAACTTAAAATTCTATTTCTATGATAACATGAGAAATGTCCAGTACAGAGAAATGGGTTCACATGTACATTGAGCATTATTCTGGTGACTGAGAAAACACACACACGTGTGTGTGTGTGTACCCCTGGATACATTAGGGAAGAAGAGGACTATATTGAGAACACATTCAAACTTCTATACTACCGATACCATTTCATCTTAAATGCAAAAAAAAAAAAGGGGTAGAATTTCCGACTGATGTCAATTCAGTGGGGTTTTGATCTTAGCTAGAGGCAACTGGATGTTGAGACACACTGATGAACTGTGATACAGTGAAACAGTCAGTGGATGACCAATATATATATATATATATATATATATATATATATATGAGAGAGATAGATAGAGCGAGCATATCTTCATTCAAGCAAGTTTCGTTGAATAATCAGGACATATTTTAATTTAAAAAAAAAAAAAAAAAAAAAAAAAAAAAAAAGAACATCAATATGGCACTTGGTGTGAAAGCTGGGGTTTCATGTGATAAGTATCAACACCAAAAATTAGACTCATAGCTTTTAGCAATTTTCTAAGCATTTAGTTTCAAAGATCGTCTCAAACAATGTACAGAAATACCTAATTTCCACAGGTTTTTACTTACAAATTGATTTCAAAATTTTACAATTTCAATAATAAATCCAAATCATGTTAATATCTTTTGTATTAGAGACATTAAATGGAAAATATATTCAAACCAGAATTCTAGTTATGAATCACCACAAGCAAAATATGCTACTTTTTTTTTTTTTTTTTTTTTTTTTACTGTATTTGATAAGTAAAAACCACCTAAAAAAAAAATATTGTAAAAGATTACAAAAAAGCGCTACTCAATGAATAAGATTTGTTAGATCATAAATAATAAAAACAAATAGACAAAATACCATAATAAAAATATGATGTATAAAACATCATAATTCTTCTGGGCACAAATTATAAGACAAATGTTTTAAATTTGCATTGTTTATTGAAAATCACAACTAAAACTACTGCAATGTATAAATATATTACATCATAATATTGTTAAATTGTTCAGTATAATTTCCCTTTGAAGTAAATAAAGGTCTTATTTGATAGCACGATTTAGTAATAATGTGCTTGTGCCATGCATCTTGTCTATATACAATTTGTAAATCTTCAGTAAATTATAAATTTTATAAGGCTTTTTGCTGATTGCCAATTAAATTTCAACGCCATGAGTTTTAACCTAAATGTTATCGTTTAAACTTGTTTCCTCAAAAAACTGTAATGATTTGTAAAAAAAATATTTAGTGTCATTATTTACGATATCAGACTCCCAACTTTCAAATTGAGTGCAAATACTACATTTCCAAAACTGACCTACCCTATTGACTATGCTCGATGTTGCTTCACTTTGGTGATTGTATGGGGAACTGGTGTATCAACATGTTGCGGCCATTGATAAGGAAAATCTTTTTTAGAAAGTGCAAAGGGAGACAACTGCCAAGGAATTTTAATTCAAAGTGACTTTGTGCAACTTAAATTTACATTGACTTTGTATTTTGTCACAAATCATCTAAATGTTACCCATTAGTAGAATTACTTACACGACGCATTCCATTTTGGTCCAGCTTGCCGAGCATCATTTCAAACTGCGAAAGAAAAAAAAAAGGGGGGGCGTTAAATGGCATTTTATACATACAGCATATAAAGCGGATTTTCGAAAAAAATTATTTTTTTATTTAGAGTAAAAGTTTTTGGCCAATATTTAATCTTTAACCCCCACCAAACGGTGGGTCAAAAGAACGGTTTTTCCCTTGACACCACTATTATTTTAGCTACCTTCACACCTTGGCAATGTTTATTGCTTCAAAAAGCGAGGATTAGAATTGTAATAAAAACTAAACATGATGAAAGTGAATTTATACATTTTACTTACAAGAAAAATTTTATATTTACAACATTCTAAATACTAATACAATTGTATTAAAACTAATAAACATTGCCAAGGAACAAAGAGAGTTAAGATAATGGTGGTGTCAATAGAAAAAACAACCCCCCCAAAAAAAAAAAAAAAAAAAAAAAACCTATTTTTTTTTTTGCCAGCAAAAAGTTAAATATTGTCAGTTTTAAAAAAAAAAAATCGTATAAAAGACAAACTGAAAGCAAACACATGATCTGGATAAGATGACTTTTTAAAAAAATTATTTTTTTTATTTTTCACGATTCAAAATTGAGAAAATGTCAGAAAGTAATCAAAGCATAAATTAGGATGAAAAAAAAAAAAAATTGTTGCGATTACTAAAAAAATATGATGCACATAAATATGACAGACTCAGTATCTGTTTATATTTCTGAGATGAGGTATTAGGTACACTATTTATATTATTTGGACTATTGTCCTCATCTTTGTCGCCATATTTATTACGTTTCAGCCTTTCAGTATCTGTCTATATTTCTGAGATGAGGTATTATGTACACTATATTATTTGGACTATTGTCACCATATTTATTACGTTTCGGCCGATGTTTGCTCAGTTTGTGCACCACAGCTATGCTCACGACGTATGCCCAGCCATGACACTGGCATGCTGTGGTCCGCTTGCCATCCAGCTGTCAATTGGATGGAGGTAGCTGAGTGGCAGGTGTGCAGCTGGTGGACACCTAGTCCTGGTCGGTAGATGATCATGAACTTTTCTGTTAATCTTTGTTCTCACCTGCTGAAAACACCAGCAGCCAGGTGCCAGGCAGGGTTGGCGTTATTCCCCTGTGCCAAACGGAAGCAAGGACCTTGTGTTGCCAGTCAACAGACCGAGATGCCTCTGTCAATAGTTCTTTTACTTGGTATGCGCGCTCATTATTTTTCAAACAATTTCCCCCAGAGCACGATTATCTTGTTCCATGTTTATTAAATGTGTATTAAAATTTTTCACATTCTGGCCTCATGCATTCCAATCAAGTTTGATCTTCAAAAATTTAAATGCAATGTCCATAGTTATCTCTTCTCTTAATTCCTGTTCGTCTTTAATATTTCCTTTTTCTCTTATTCTTTCAAACTCAGCAACCCCTTCGTATATTAATGGCTTTATTGCCTTGTTTGGGGTGAAATGATAAAAAAAAAAACAAAAAAAACACTCTCTCTCATTATATATATATATATATATATATATATATATATATATGTGTGTGTGTGTGTGTGTGTGTGTTCACCACTAGATTGGCAGTTAGGTCTCATCATTATACAGTTGAAATGGCTAGATCTAACTGCAAGTTCTATGCTGACAATTTCTTCTCTTGCATTTCTTGCTTGTGGAACTCTTCCAGCTTCTTGATTTACAATCAATTTTGATCTTCAAAAATTTGAATGCAATTTTAATCGTTACCTTTGTCTCCTTAATTCCTGTTTTTTTATTGTCCTCCATCTTTAATATTTTTTTCTCAGATTCTTTCACACTCAGTAACCCTTTGCATCTTAGCAACTTTATCGCTTTGCTTGAGGGAAGATTATATATAAAAAAATGATAAAAAAAATTTATTTTATAAAATGAAAAATTCCCAAAATGAAAGCAGAGAGATGTGTTTCAATACTCCTATTGTTAATTATTATCATTTAAATATCAGAGAAATGTGTACTGAACATCATGAATATGTCCTCAATCACCCTTCAGGACATAAATGATCATGGATCTCCACAACTTATTTTTCCTTTAATATTTGTAAACTGTGCATGGTTCTGATTGTTTCTGGGAAAGATAATGGAGAGGTTTTCTGTTGCTTTTTCCACAGTTTTGAATTCAAAGTGATCATCCTTCTAGACTGGTTGCCAACCAAGGCTAGAGAGGCCAATCTTCCCTGCCAGTTTACACGTAACTGGTGTAAAAGAAAACGAGAATAAACACCTTTGTCTACATCTCTCAAAGCATCATTTTTGCCTGTACTAGAAGAAAACCTCTGTGAGGAGTTACACTTTATTAAGTATCAGTTATTTATCATGTACAAGTAACATTTTGAAGCGAGTTGGCTGAATAAGATCTTACCTCTTTCGTCTCCAATACAAGTTCTGTGACACAAGACATGAAAAGGTTTTCTCCAGAGGAAGATTTTAAGTCTCTGAATTAAAAAATGGATAATAAAAAATAAAAAAAATCATTTAAAAAAGAAAAATAAATTAGAAAAAATACTGAGGTGCATCTTAAGACACACCCAGAATCCAATGCTGTCAACATGTTGTTTATCGAAAGTGGTACTGGCTGCTTGATCAATGAATGCTAAATGTTTTTCCTTGTAGGGGTAAACAACTAATATTAGCATTATTGAATCAGCCTAGTTTTCAATTCATGCAATTGTAATGCTACAAATAGAAAAATGGATTCGGCAATCAATCCATCTCAACAACTTTCTGAGGGATTTATCTTTACAGCAATGATTCCCAACATGGTGCACATGCTCCACCGGTGGGCCATGATAATATTTTGGTGGGGGCATGTATAGGATGTGCCCCCTATTGGCTTACTATACCAACAGAATAAAGGAGCAATTCAAGAATGAGTTATTAACAGTGAATTGTTTTCTAGTCAGCTCAAATTTCATTTTGCATTATTATTTCATGATTAAAATGATCAAAGTATATTACAGAATAAACTTTCATTCAAATATTTTATATTTTTGCCTTTCAGTTCTCTATTATGATTTGAAACTATTTTTATTTAACTGTCTTTTTGTTTTTTTTTAATTTTTCTCTTTTATGGATGCCATGGTCTTTGGAGGTTTGTTTAGAGACCAACTTAATGGACTTTTAAGCTTCCTTCATGTGAATGGCAGTAAAATTTTCAATATGTTAACACGGGGGTGGGGGGCTGGTGACCAGAATTTTAGAAATACTAAAATGGGTGATGTCCCAAAATCAGTTGGGAACCACTGATCTAATGAACAGTAACCAGAAATATTTAAAATAGATCTAAAATATGATAATTAAATATTATTATGGCACCAGAATTTTAGAAAAACCAAAGTGGGGCATGGCCCCAAATCGGTTGGGAACCACTGATTTACAGTAAAACCCCGAGGAATTTTCAATTTAAAAATAGGAGTCCATGCAGTTTGTGAAAATGTGAATTTTGATAAGAAGTTTAAAATTTATTGAATATCAAGACAAAAACAGAAAAGGCATAAAACCAAAAAACCAAAAAAAAAAAAAACACATGCAAATATGATATGGACGAAAAAAAAAAAAAAAAAAAAAAAAAAAAAAGTAAAAGAAATAGAGAACAAAAAAAAAAAGTTTGTTCTAAACAACAAAAAAAGATTAAAAATCTAATTATCCCATTATTCATTGAATTTGGCATGGGCAATCTTTTCAGATATGGCTCATCATAAGGCAGGCTGCACTATTGAAAAATATTCAAGATAATTTTTTGTTGAAGCTGTCTCAGCCATTTTCATCACAGACGACCATATACATAAGGAATGGTGAAAGGTTGATTGTTTTCTCAATAATTAAAAAAATGAAGTCTCAGTATAATTTTATCACAGATGACAGTGGTTAACACACACATGATTTGTTTCTTATTCATTTGAAAATACAAAAAATAATTTTTAAATTAAAAAATATATTTCTTCTTTAGAGAAAAAAATATGTTCCTTCTCCAGACAAAAAAATTATTTTGAACACCCTGTTTCTAAAGCAAGATATTTACATACATGGTCTTCCTTAGTGAAAAATCACCAATTGTTTAAAATGATGAAAACTTTACCTTCAACAAAAAGTTAAAAAATTCAAGAAACATTGTGCTTAATCATTGTTTATGAACATGGTTATGTTTGAGAAAATGTGTGTGAACAAGTGAGGACGAAATGAAATCAGCAAAATTTTAATAAACCTTATTTTTCTCATGGAATTTGGTGTGCCTTTCAGAAAGCAAAACAGATTACATGTGGTCCACGGGCTGCTCTTTGCCCATAACTGCATTAGATTATCACTGAAGTATACTGAATTCCTTGATTTTAATTTAAGGCGACTGCATTACCAGCAGTGCCCATCTCCTCTCTAACAGGTTATATGGAGTTATATGGTACCAGCAAAAAGGAGTGACTCTTGATCTGACAAGCCAGAATATACACAGGGTTCTAAATGATAAATTGATGCTTTGCAAACTATTAGCCTTAAAGCAGAAGGGTTGAAGTACATATCAAGATTGACGTGTTTTAAATGGTGATGAACAGAGAAATGACTGACCTTAAGAAGAAAAAATATTGCAAGGCTTCCCTGGGGTCAGTTGCTTCAAATTTGCGGGTGTACATCATAATGAGTCGGGCAAAGTTCAGTCGACACTGTGGAGTGGGGTCAGCAGGATCGCGGGTCACTGAAAAGACATGCAAAAAATGTTGTCAGGAAATAGCTGCTCCCTTTTTAATTCGACACCAATTAGGACCACATTTCAACAGGCCTATCGTAGCCACATTGGTTTCTTGAGTTACAGGTAAAAATTTTAAAAACATATTTGATTTTAGTCAGCTTCTTATTGAAAATATTAAAGCTACAAAAAGTCAGCAAATGTCAGTGGAGTAAATTACATTTACTTTCATTTATTCTTCTCTTGTTTATATTTTATATCTTTTTCTAAAAGGATAAAATCTATGAAGAGCAAGAATATAATATAAAAGGCCAGAAACACTAATATTCCATGGTTATAATTTATTACATTGGAATCGTAATCATGATTCAAATCATCAGACCTACGGTGATGAATTGGATCGTGATTATGATTCCAATGTAATAAATTATAACCATGGAATATTAGTGTTTCTGGCCTTTTATAGTTTTTATTTATATATAGATAATGTTAGTGTTCAATATATATATATTATTACACACACACATAAATTCTGAAGAGGATAGAAGCCAGGTAGAACTCAATGTCCAGGACAGAATAAAAAATATAATATAAAAGGCCAGAAACACTAATATTCCATGGTTATAATTTATTACATTGGAATTGTAATCATGATTCAAATCATCAGACCTATGATGATGAATTGGATCGTGATTATGATTCCAATGTAATAAATTATAACCATGGAATATTAGTGTTTCTGGCCTTTTATAGTTTTTATTTATATATAGATAATGTTAGTGTTCTCTCTCTCTCTCTCTCTATATATA
The DNA here is from genome assembly GCA_903632075.3 of Acanthosepion pharaonis. Classification (NCBI taxonomy): domain Eukaryota; kingdom Metazoa; phylum Mollusca; class Cephalopoda; order Sepiida; family Sepiidae; genus Acanthosepion; species Acanthosepion pharaonis. The sequence continues at coordinate 282,972 of CAHIKZ030000007.1, read as the reverse complement.
TATATATATATATATATATATATATATATTATACACACACACACACACAAATTCTGAAGAGGATAGAAGCCAGGTAGAACTCAATGTCCAGGACAGAGTAAAAAATATAACATAAGGCTCAAACACTAATATTCAATGGTTATAATTTATTACATTGGAATTCCCACTCCCACACATACACTCTCATTAAAATTTTGTTTTTTTTATACCTGGAGTTATATTTTCTGATTTCTTTTTGAATTTGTAGGTCTGATGAATTGGATCGTGATTACTATTCCAATGAAATAAATTATAATCATGGAATATTAGTGTTTGAGCCTTTTACAGTTTATATATATATTTAAAAACATTCTTGGTGGTACAGAGCTTGAGTATTGCTGTAAAGACATTTAGCTGAATATTACTTGGCATAATTAAAAACCAAAAAAAATTGAAAGAGGAAAACAACCGGTTTTGCTCCTGCTCTTCACTGTTTTCAATCAGGAGTAAAAATGGTAGAATACAATAAATTCTTAAATTTGCGAATGATTGATGAGAGGACAAAAAAAAAAAAAAAAAAAAAAAAGAGAGGGAGGGAGGGGGTAAAGTACCAGAGACTAATTATAGCAATCCCCAGCAAACGATCATGCTGTTTACAGAGAGAATGTTTGTGAGACTTGATATACATTGACTAGTACTTTTAGGTGAAATAAAGAGTGTGACTGGGACAAAACAGTAAACAATAAATTTAGCCTTATGAATAGCCGAGAAGATCAACCTGGTATTGAATACAACATGAACCACACTGGAAAAATAATACTCACGGAACTGGAAGAAATTTGCCTGGAGAGGCCTCACATTCAGCTCCAATCCAAGGAAGTCGCAATTAAACAGGGCACCTTTCTACTATATATATATATATATATATATATATATATATATATATACACACACACAGACACACAATTATAGGATTGGAATAAAATCCAATAACCAAAATACTATTCTTAAAAGAGTGCTCAATACAGAGTAGAGCAAATATAATTTATTCAAAATTATAACATAAACATGTTATAAAATCACTACAAAAATAGCCATTTTGTTGCAACACTTCTGGCGTTTTATCAAGTGATGGTGTTGTGGAACAAAATGGTTATTTTTGTAGTGATTTTATAACATGTTATAATTTTTGAAAATATATATATATATATATATATATATATATATATATATATATATATATATATTACACACACAAAGAGGGTGTACCAAAAATACTTTCACAAACTTTGTGAGCAGGTTCCCGATATTAGAACAAAGTAAAACGTCTATATAAACATATGGACAAAAGGCCATTGTTGTACCTCAACACAGTAAATTATAATAAGTTTTCAAAATTGTCCTCTACTTACTTCTATGCATGCACCTGTCGGATCATTAATTGGCAGACCTTTTCAAAAACTCCCACACAGTGATGAATGGTTTCACAGGCCCCGTGACATGTTGATGAAGCATTATTAATGTCTGCTGTATAAAGCAAATTATTTTATGTGACCCCACAGATAAAAATCCAAACAACTGAAGTCAACAGAACATGCAGGCCATGAAACTGATCCTTCCCTACCTATCCACCTTTCATGGTAAATTTTAGCTAGTGCATTGCAAACAGTGTGACTAAAATATGCTGGAGGCCCCATCATGCATGAACCACATGTGTCTTCATATTAGCAGGGGTACATCCTCTAGCAGGTCTGAAAGTGTGTTCAAAATAAAGTCCCTGTAAGATGTGCTGGGAGAATATATGTCCCTACCAGTCACCCACAATTCCAGTGCACACAATCATAAACTGATGCTGATGTCTAGCCTGTATTAAGCCATGGGGATTCCAATCCGCCCATAAATATTGGTTGTGTAAATTTGTTATTCCATCTCTTCCAAATGTTGTCTCATCCGTAAACAAGACTCAAGAGAGAAACAATGGATCAGCAGTTTGTGCAATAAACCATCGACAAAAGTTCTCCCATGGTGAGTGATTAGAGAGTGAAAGAACCTGCACATGTTGCAAATGATATGGATACAAATGCTCTTGAAGTACACTCTATGAGACGTACGACATGCTAAGGCCACTTGACGTGTGCAGATACCTGGATCATCTCCGGCAGTCCGTAGAATGCATTCTTTAAGGTCAGGCATACAAAGCAGATCACTGTCTTCCTATATCCATAGCTTGTGATGCCATGGATCCTGTTTGAGAAACGCAACAATAAACAGCAGTAAACGTTGGATGACTCGGCTGCCATCTATCTGGAAATGCAATATGATACAGTCATGCAGCCTTGCGTCCATTACCATTCCCTCGACTGTATGTAAAAAATCATATCTGCTTGCTCATGATATGAATATACTGTCATTGTTAAACAGAACACTTCTCAGTTAACTTACTACTACATACGTTAAATGTTGAAGGAAGACTAGACACAAATGTACACGAATGACAAATGTAACCCAGTCTACATGGCAACATAGTACCATCTACTGTAAACTTTCTTTAAACTTAATAATTCAAAAACAAAGGATTTGTAGACATTTGTCCTTGTTTTGGTGTGAGGAACCTGTCCCCAAAGTTTCTAAAAGTATTTTTGATACATCCTCTGTGTGTGTGTGTGTGTCACCCAAAATATTGACACCATTTTGTAGTCTAATAACATAGCCAATTCTCACTCAAATTTTAAGAAAATGTGTAAAAAATAAATTGACTGCAGATTTCTCAATGATGTGCCAGTGATAACGACAATGTGTTGTTGAAATGGCCACCACATTCACTTGACACCTTGTGAATTTTTTTTTATGGGTTTATGTGAAAGGACAGGTCTATATCCCTCCTCTTCCTACAAGCCTCCTTCAGAAGAGAATCATTGAGGTGCTGCAGAATGTTGCACAAGTCATGTTATGACCTGATTGGCTGGACTACCAATTTGATGTATGTTGTGTCACAGGTGCTGTGGATATTGAAACTTTGTGAAATCAGTTATAAAATCTCCATCCTTTTGAATATCTTGTTTAAAGTTTGATAAATAAATCTTTTATTGTTTGACATGAAGCCTATTTAATTTCATTTGCTTGGAACATATAGTTATCCAGATATTCACATTTTAAATTACGTCAATTTTGTGGGGACAGCATATATATATATATATATATATATATATATATATAAAAGAAATATGTTGTAGTGGTTCCAACGAGAGAAAAGTATGTATATTAAAAAGAAGAGGGGTGCCGCAAACGTTTTTGGTTGTAATGTGGATTTATTGAGAAAAAATATACTTTGTTTTACATAATTTCACGACACGTGTTTCTGGTCTGGTCTCGCAACCGTCTTCAGGTGAAAGTGGAGATTTTTACATATTAAAAATAATTAATTTTTCTTCATGTTCAATGTGGAATATTCTCGATATGAGACATTCTGTTTGTGTGTTGGCAATCCGAATTTTCTTTCTAGAATTGTCAATTGACACATACATACACACACACGTGTACACATACACACACACACACGTGTACACATACATATATACACACGTGTACACATACATATATACACACACACACACGTGTACACATACATATATACACACACACACACGTGTACACATACATATATACACACACACACACACACACACATACACATATATACACACACACACACGTGTACACATACATATATACACACACACACACGTGTACACATACATATATACACACACACGTGTACACATACATATATACACACACACGTGTACACATACATATATACACACACACACACACGTGTACACATACATATATACACACACACACACGTGTACACATACATATATACACACACACACACGTGTACATATATACACACACACACACACATACATATACATACACACACACACGTGTACACATACATATACACACACACACGTGTACACATACATATATATATATATATATATATATATATATATATATATATATGCACACGCACACACACACACATTAACAGCAATTTTTAATGGATCCTCATATTTGAGTAGACACTCAGTTTATTTATTATAATATTTAATAAATAAAAACATCATCTACTGTAAATACAAGTATCCATTAAAAATACAAAATTTTGTAGAAAATATGAATTCTCTGACAGGAATTGAACCTGTATCCTATGAAGAATCACCATTAAGCCTAGTGCACTATAACTGTTCAGCCACAGAGAACTTCTGGTTAAGCAAAGCTTAAAGTAATGCATTGAAACACAGACTTGCGGCGATTTTTCTCAATCTTTCTATTCTGCTGGTGAATGCATATTTTCTACAAAATTTCTCCAACATTCAAGCCAGTAAATGCAATTAATACTGTTTATATATATATATATATATATATATATATATATATATATATATACACACACCACAAACTGACAATTGTAAGATGTACATATGTAAAGTGGTTTACACACACACACACACACACACAAAATAGATGGCTGTATCATGATTTTAAGTAATGTGATTGCTTGACTTATCTTCAAATATGAGCAGATGTGGCTTTTTTAATTCTGTTATGGTGTCACATTCTCTTGCCCTGGTAATATTTGGCACCCTCTTATAGTAGGTGTTACACTAATATTTTGGTGAATTTTCATATGACACACGCACACCACAAACTGACAAAATGATGCATTATACTTGAAACAACCTGACATGCCCATCCACCAATCATGAAAAATCTATCCAGATTCTCTGTGGGGGTATGCAATGTTGCATACCCCCACAGAGAACCTCATGAAAGCTGAAAGCACCTAGAAAACGTTAGACAATTCATGTTCAAACTACTATTGGAAACTAAAGAAATGATCTGAACTGGAGAGAGAAAAAAAAAATGTCTTAAAAGAACTTTTTTGGTCTACCAGCCAAACTAGCATAAATGAGAAAGAAATGCCTCCTCCTCCTCAACTAAAGGCAATAAAGCCGCAAGAGAAAAGGGGTTCACTAAATGCTTCTACTTACGTAAGGTGGCTTGAGTGGAAGATGGCAACAGCAGTAATTTGAGTTCATAAAGCACAAGTCCCAAATGCACTGCATGGCATCGGAGGACGTCAATTCTGGACAGGAATTCCAAGGCTGCTTCAAATTGAGCCGTGAGGAACAAGACTTGAAAGTAGAGGTAAGGCTGTTGGTAGGCACTGAAGTGACTCTCACCTGCAAAAGAATTCAAAACAAAAATGATATTGACATTACATTAAATAGTAATAGCTTTGTGTGTTCCATTTGAGGAGATCTATTAACAACTCTGTGGTAGACAGATTGTTCATTCTGGATATGTTGAGAGCAAAAGAAATAAAAATAAAATGGAAAATGACCAAAAGTCTTAGCCCACAAGGACCAAATATGTTCCCAAGTCAAAACCCCAAGGCCAAATGCACTTAAATTAAAATCCAATGTTCAAAAATGTCCCTGTCAAAATCCATGCTCCAAACCCGCCGTCAAAATCAAAGCTCCAAACACACTGCCAAAGTCAGAATCCAAGGACCAAACACACCTTACAGTGACAACATACTTTTTAAACCAAATATATAATAATAATAATAATAATATATAAACCAGAGCCTAACAAGATTCTTCAAGTCTTGTGAGGTACCCCAAAAAACCCACTCGATGGTACAATAGATTTGGCACCGCGGAAGTGTTGGAAAATGTCAGAGGTAGAGAAAAAGCACCCACACCAAGAACAAAATCATTTCACATATACATATCCGTTTATATATCGTGCAGTAATGTTAGGTTTGAGACCCTAATGAACCACATACCTGTCCACACTTGTTCTAATATGGTGCTGTAACATCAGGATCTTACACCTGTTACCTGGTCAGCCAGGATCGTTTATACTACTCTTTCAAACAGCTGGTCTTTCCATCTCTTGGCATCATAAATATCATGGAATAGCCTGCCATTCATTGGAACAGCAAAGACACTGCCACTAATACAATGATTTTATAGAGAATAAAAACAGATGGCTCTCTCTCTCTCTCTATATGTGTGTGTGTGTGTGTGTGTGTATATATTGTCATGTCTTAACGCAGCCCAAAATCCATAACACACACACATAGAGACCCATCCTTTTAATAATATAATATGTGAAATCCCCCTCTCTTGTTAAGTATATAATAGTAATTGCTGGCTACAAAAACAATTAGGTCAAACAGACTGAACCCCAGCAACAGGTCTGAGCAGAAGCTAAAAATAGATTCTCACACACATGTAGAATCATGTGACCAAATACGAATGTTAAGCGGGATAGAACGAACTGAAGAGAACAAATGTTCCAAACTCAAACTCCGAGCATAAAATCATGAGGAAACGAGTCTTGTGTGAATAATACCTTCTTTTTCATTTGTTAAAGCAAGAGAGATCACATGATAAAAGACAAATTTGAATTCAACTCAATATATTATACTGCTTACATCAACTGTATAGGTGAATTGTGTAACATGGCAATCACTAAAGGCAAGCGCACTCAATTAGATGAAGGATCTGAAAAAATGAATTCTGCATTGCTGAATATACAACTTATACAGCACCAAATCTTATTATAAATAATGAATTTTACATTGAAGAAGAATAGATCAAAAGACACTGTTGTTTGAGTGAAACAAAATGATCTGAAAGTAAAAAAGCCAAAGAGAAACACAAGAGAAAGAAAGAAAAGAGAAAATCTTATTTCAGAAGAAAAACTGAAGCTAAGTTTTCGTTTCAACTTTTAAACTCAGAATATAATACAGACATCTCTGCATGCATTCTCTTGCCTAAATGTTTTTATGTATTGTCTACTTGTAATTAAATCTTGTTTTTGTTACTGTTGGTTGTCGTACCGACTTCGAGCATTTGACCCCGTGGAGAATCTGCCCACTATAGAGTGGTAAACCCAGCATCTTTTGAACAGCGAGTTGTTTTTTTTTTCTATCTTTCTTTTTAAACTTTATGGTGCGTAATTGTCCGTTATATATATATATATATATATATATATATATATATATATGTGTGTGTGTGTGATTAATACAAATATAACATTTCTTACTTAGACGATTGATGTTGTTGTCAGCATCCTGACTCTATAGTGAGAGTGTGAGTGTGTGTGTGTATATATATATATATATATATATTCCTTAATAGTAAAGCAGACTGGGTTCTCTAACTGTAGTTGGCAATCAGCCATGGATAAAGATAATTCTAAATTCAAAACTGCTGAGAAGGCAATTGGGGGGGGGGGAATGGGGTCACCACTAAACTATATTTCCCAAAAATAATCACGGCACTCTGCAGACATTGTCGCTTACACCCTGAAGAGATAATGCAACCCACTATTGCTGTTGGTGAAATAATTCTGCATATTTTATCTTCGCTTGCTACGCCCACTTTACAGAGAAAAACCCACCACCACCACCACCAACAAAAAATCTGCTTTGTTTTGTGCATGGCAAAAGTATTAACCTTATAAGCCCCATTGTTCCACTAGTGGAACATATTTTAAGACATTAAGACAAACACGCATTAATTTGAATGACGTTATTTTTTGTTAATCAATAATTTACATGGCAAAGATTAAAATACCATATTTGTTTATATATTGTGTTAAAATAACATTTATGACTTTTTCCATTTATACTGATTTTCATCCAATTTAACTATTGTAGTGCAAACATTAACATGATTGGCCGAATGTATGGGTGTCTATTATGTTGTTGTCAGCACCTGCTTGCATCTGATCATTGAGATCATCATCCTCTCTATTCCATCTCCCCCCCATATGGTGGAGATGGTTGTTAATCAAAGAGAGTTTGATGAGGCCATTTGTGTGTATTTGATTTTGGTGGACAGTTCTGCATGATGGAGAAGCCCACACAGGTAAGGTCTGGCAAACCTGGTTGCATATATATAGATTTTAATTAATGTCTAATATTTCAGTAATGTTTTAATGACCATTGTTCCATGAGTGGAACAAATTTTAAGACCCGTTTTTTTTTTTTTATAGCATATGGGCATTAATTTTTATTATTTTATTGATAATTTACATGAAAGTGACTAAAATATAATATATGCTTACATTTCGTATTAAAATACTTTTACCTTTTTTTTTCAATCATTTCATCCCAAGCAAGACAATAAAGCCACAAGGTGTTACTGAGTGTGAGAGAATATAAGGATCTGCACCCTCCCAACCGCAAAAAAAACAACAAAAAAAAAACAAAAAAACCCACAACATCACTATTACGGAGAGAGAATAAAAGAAAAGGAAATAAAGAAGACAACAATAGACATTGCATCAAAAGTTGACTGGGAAGCAAGATGTTGGAAAAGTTCCACAAGCGAGAAGTGCGATAGAAGAAACTGTTAGCATAGAACTTACGGTTGCATCTAGCCATTTCAATTGTAAAATGATGAGAACTTATTGGTTTGGGTTTCGTTTTGTTTTAAGGCATATGAAACCTTAATGGGTTATTTAATGCTGACAAATTTTTTTTATTGCTGGTAATATTTATTTATTTTTTTTTTTAAAAATGTATTGCTGGTAAAATTTTTTCTAAAAACATATTGCTGGTATCCATAGTGTTTTGACCTCTTTTGGGGATTAGCTATTTGTCCATAGCTGGGACCCTGACGGGTGCTGCCACCACGCTCCTCAAAAGCTTCTGATCAAAGGCCTTCCTGTTGGATGTAGTTTATCATCTTACCCAGGATGGTGAGAAATAAGTTACCAATCTAGTATTGCACTTAAATTCATAAAGTCTTGGTACCATAGTGAAGAGCTTATCAGAGCAATTACCATGAAAGTATTTATACAAAAAACACAGGGAAGCTACATTATGGCAGTCAGAAAGTGACTGAAGCTGAGATACCAGATCAGGACCAATAATATTGCAGATTCTTTGTATTTTATCAAGAATCTCTAAATACATAGCAAAAGCACCAGACCATGTGCTAATATTTTACTAAATATTTATCTATTAATATTTAGGACTTATTATAGTCATTTTTGTCAAGATTTTACAAGGCAGTGTGTCAATTAAATGGTTAAAGAAAAGAGTGACAAGTCATGATCTCGTACATTCTGAAAGAAAAAAATGACAATGCTTCATCTGAGAAAGTATTTGTTAATTTCTGAATGGACCCACAAATGATGTGAGGAAATCAAAACAAGAAAACTTACCATATTCTTCATAGAGAAGTGACTGAAGCTTTTGAAGTGTGAATTGATCTGGTGCCAAAGGATCAGACTCAAACTGAATCTGACATAATTTCAACCAAAGATAATCTTCTGTTTTATCAGCAATTTCGGAATGTGCTTCTAATGGATCGGACTGGCTGATAACACTGTACACAGCTCTGGGCGAGGAAACAACAAAATCAGTCAGTCAGACATTTTAGAATATGAATAAATAAAAGGAGGCAAAAGAAATTACCAAAATTTATACAGTAATCTTTGGGAAATCTTACCACAAAGTCCGAAAGGAGAAAATGTATCAGGCAAAAATATTTTGTCCACTTTGTCATAGATTTTTCCTAAAACAAGAATCTTTGCTTTGTTAGATGGAATTCATAAAAAAGCAGCTGGATATTTTAATATTTTAAAAATTTTTTGTTAATATTTTGTTCTGTACAAGAATTTTCAAAAAAAAAAAAAAAAATTGTAAGACAACCATGTTACTTAAGAACACTGTGCTTAATTTGTAAAATTTATTTTAACAGTTAATAAAATTTAAGAATAAATTTCCGTAAACTAATCCAAGATTTCTAGACAGGAAAATGTCAAAATAAAATGTAGATATGGTGATTTTTCTAGAAAAATAAAATAAAATTATGTTGAGAAAAAGAAAGTGTGTATTTCCAATGAAAATCTGTCTATATTTCCTCAAGGACACATGGCACAGTGGATAAAGGTGTTAGTTAGATCCAGTGACAGGACCCAAAGAGTGTGAGTTCAATACCTGGTTAAGGCGGTGGATAACTTTGAGAGGGGAAATAACTGACATCCATTAGACATGGTACGTAGAACTAGAACAGTCTACCCCAGCGAGTGAAATAAAGGGTTGAGTTCAACATTCCAACTACCTGAAGAAGGCTGGAGTGGACAACGGCTGAAACGTTGTGATAAACATGGCGACAAAGATGAGGACAATATTCTGAATAATGTAAGTAGTGTCCAATTAAAATAGTGAATACTCATAACTAAAAATATAATTATTGCATCTCGTATTAAAATTTTTGCATCTTCAAATATTCAAAATTTCTTCATTGATGGGACGATCTGATTGATTTTAAAACATGTCAACCCTTTTAGGGTTTCATTTCTGACAGGAGTCGATATTCAGGTATTATTTGAAACTATTGTTCTCATGATGGTTGATTAACTAGCTAGTCAATGGACACCTGATGATGACTAGAGGGTATTTGATCGAAACAGTGTGTCTATAATAACATCCATATGCACCAAGATGAGAACAATAGTTTGATACAAGAATACTGACAATTACTCATCTCAGAAATGAAATTATAAAAAGCAGTATGAACCAACCACCATAACCAAATGTCAAGGCCACCTGACCTTGAATATAAAAAGGCTCCAAAAACTTCAGGATGGTGGCATAGTGGATATAGGAATTGGTTATATATCTGTTACTGTCATCTAGTGGTCAGGAGTTCAAATCCTTGATGAATCACCAATTCAGCAGGAATCTCTATCTATAAAAGGCACGATATGTGTGTGTGTAACGAATGCACGGCCGCAATTTTTTACCAAAATTTACATGTACATGCTCCAAGTTAGCGGGAAGGCCAAGACCGACTTTGCATTTCCCAACTCCCACCGATAGTGGAAATAATCAATTTTTCATGCTTCTTCTCGGCAGTTTTCATGTAGTTTGCGGCCATTTTCTACTGGCCAGGCGAGAGCCAATAGCTGGCTGCCGCAAATGAGCAGGAAGATTCTATTGGCCAGCGTGAGAGTCAACAGCTGACTGACATGAATTTTAACTAGCATGCTAGCATGCAAAAAAAAAAAAAAAAAAAAAAAAAAAAAATGAAATTGATAGCTGCATTCGTCACAAGTGGGAAAAATTTAAATCTGCATGGCACTTTACTCCAATTGGCTCATTCGCTTGCTTAAACTCAATGTTGATTCTGATTCCGCAGAACTGGGTTGGGTGTGAAGAAGTATTTTTTTTCATTCGGTTTTTCAAGTTATGAGTCCATTTTTAAAGCTGATCGTTTTGTGTTCATTTTGTTTAGTTCTTTTTTCGTAACAGATTTAATGTTTAATATAGAGCTTAGAAAAAATTTGCAGTGGGAGATAGGCAAGAAGTAAGGCATGTAGCAACATCAGCACGGCAAGCCAAAAATATTCTAAGTGATAGCGATTGCTGTACAAGTCGTACGATTTTTGAATCAAGCACGGGCAATGCTGCCAGTGAATAGTAAATGGTATCACAAGGAGAAAATATTGTAAGATTCAACAGATATCCCATATCAACCAATCAATGGGCATCTGATGATGCGCAGAGGGTACTTGGCTGAAATGCTGTGCCTGTAGTAACATTTATATCAAGATAAGAACAATACAATATTCGTAAACTTAAGGAATCAGCACATATGCTAGGCCACAGAAATCTCCTGAGCCAACTAAGCATAGAAATGAATACAATATGGGAACCAGTAATAAGGAGTGCCAGAGAAAAGAGATAATAACAAAAATTGCAATATGTGTTCTGGTAAAAAATGGTTGCTGAAGACATTAGGTTTAGAATACCCAGAAATTCATACACAGATGTCCTCAAGGACACATGGCACAGTGGATAAAGGCATTGATTAGAGAGTGTTAGTTCAATACCCGCTTAAGGTAGTGGAGAACTTGAAGAGGGGAATTAACAGGAGATAACTGACATCGTGGAACTAGAACAGTACCCCAATGAGTGAAATAAAGGTTTCAGTTTGACATTCCACCCACCTGAAGAAGGCCAGAGCGTACAACAGCTGAAACGTTGTAATAAATATGGCGACAAAGAGGAGGACTATAGTTTGAATAATGTAAATAGTGTACATAATACCTCATCTCAGAAATATAGACAGAAAGATAATGCAAGAATACTGAGTAATATTCATGTTTTTTTTTCAAGTTTAAAGAAATCTTCCTAGACATCTGCAGACAGATTTCTTTAAATTTGAAAATTCTGAAATTGGAAGTAGAAGCACATTATTACAAAAGAACGTGATAAACAAAAAAGGAAAGTGAAATAAAATAAAAAAAAAAAAAAGATTTTTCACGAGATTTAATTTCTCAGAGCTATTTCTTCAAGTACCTTAATATTTTTTTAAGAAATTCAATATTATTGTAAATACTAATTTTATTGTAAACCAGACTGTTCTTTGAGACTTCTGTTGTGGGATGAAGACAAAATTACCTTTTATAGGGATCTGTACTGTTTTTCACTGTACGACGGTAAAAATGCCTGACTTTGGTCAGAGTACTTGGACCAAGGCTGTGAGAGAGAAAAAAAAAAAAAAAAATTAAAAAATATATATATATATATATATATATATATATATATATGCACATTTCATTGAAAATGACAGACAAGGTGCTTTTATTTAGTTTTTTATACAATTTCTCATGCGATCTAATAATTTTTTTTTCTTTTCGGATGATAAATTATATAAAAACTGTCTGAATGTTCTTTTTATCCGAGCGCTTTCGGCTATACATAGCCATTTACCTAACATCAGGAAGAAGCTGTTGAAATTTCTGGGACTCATAATGGGAAGAAAGGGCCTGGAGAATCTGATACAGGTTGAACAGAAGGAAACAGAGACAAGGGAAAGCAATGCATGACATACCTGGCAGGCTTAAGCAAGTGGATGACAGAACATACTCATGGGGGAGATGGCAGAGGGACAAAACATTAAGAGCTACAAAGGATAGGGGAAAGTGGAGAGCCATGATCGCCTACGTCCTGAAGGGACACAGCACACAAAAAGAAAGAAGAAATTAAGTTGAAAATTGTTTGTAAACAATGAAGAACACAGTTTTGTGACACATTGATTAATAAATAAGCAGTGTGGAATAATCGTTTTCATTTTTCATAATGGGTGAACATGAATTTCTAAATAGCAGAACAATATTCGGCAAACGAATGACAAAGTGGACAAAATTACATGTAATGCGTTTCGGCCTCTAGGATGTCATCAGAATAAAGTCATGTTTTTGTTATTGTAGGAAAGGGCGGGGGAGATAAAAAAAAAAAAAAAAAAGCAAGTATTCGTTATAATTATGTACTGACAGGAAATGTTGAAATATTAAATTTTATTTTTTTTTTTTTTTTTTTTTTAAAAGACATGTTGGGACATATAGTCTAGCTTTCATTTTTTTTTTATCACCTATACTGTTTTAATCAAAAGAGGAAGCAACTTATGAAGATAACGTGTATAGAAAGTGCTTTAATTGCTAGATCATCCACAGTAAATTTGTGTCCAGGTTCTTACTTATGCACCTTGCTTGGCAGATCTTTTATTATCACAATATGGGAGACTCAGTAATAAAAATGATATGAACAATAACAAAAGCATCACTGAATGAGATCAGCTAGACTAGGAAAAAAAAATTAAAAAAAATTGTAGTTTTATACCCCCCACACACACTTCTTCCTACACACATAGAATTTGATCAACAAAATCATTACTTTAGTCCAATGAAGTCAGAGGATGAAACACATCACACAGAATTTTTTTCATTTCTCATATTTAAGTCCAGCAATAGACAAGGTTCTGCATTACATCAACTCTATAATAATTAAGTTTTTAAAGTAGATCTTTATTTTACATAAACTTTAAAGAAATGCATAATTTGATGAACAACACCTATTTTCTCACCCCATTTCTTCTGTTTCTTTGTTAGACGTAAACCAGGTCTTCCCTGGTTCACACCAATAGAACTGGGTATCAAACCATGACCTGGGGGCAGAAGCTGGCCAGTTGGGTCAGGAAAGGGAGCAGTTTTGTTTTGGAAGGTTTAAAATTAACAGTCGAGCAGAAAATATCAACCCTGAGTGGAAAGCACAATATTGTGTCAATTGGTAATAATTCCTGGAAGATTAGGTTTTTGCATCCCCACACCCGCAAAAAAAAAAGTTATTAAACTGTATTAAATATAAACCAGGTGCTCTTTTAAAAGCCAAAATGCTTAAATATAAATTATATAAATGTTTGTAAAAATTACTGGTTTCAAGCACTTGTAGTGTTTGTCAACAAGAACTTTAAAATGTCATATAAATTTAGATTTGGTAAAATGAACAGATTCAAATTATAAGAAATAAATTATTAGAACACATTCTATTAATCAGTTTCAGACAAAATAAAAACCTTTTTACCAAAGACTATTAACAACATACAATCTCCTTACTGAGTGGATTTCAACTTAAAATTAAATTTAACTTGTGATTTAAGAAGAAAGACAAATTTCAGTTTTTAAGCAGGTGTAGTTATTAGACATTTTTATACTCTTCAATTAACACGCATTTAAATAGAATCGAGTATTTTTCTGTTAAAATATTTGTGTGTATTTTTATTTACTATTACGTCAGTGTGGGAATTATAAATAAAAAGACAACATATAGTCAGTGAGAATGTGTTATAGTCCAAGTAGCAGTTGATTGTAACAGCCCAAGTAAAAGTCATTAAGAAATCTTCCTGTGTCTCATCTATTCCATCTTGCAAAAACTGTTTTCATTTGAAGAAACTGAACTTATAAATAATTAAAAGGAAAAAACCAAAAAAAGAAAATAAAAAGGGGAAAAAACAAAAGAAAAAACAAAAAAAAAACAAACAAACAAAAAACAAACAAACAAAAAACAAACAAACAAAAAACAAAAAACAAAAACAAAAAACAAAAACAAAAAACAAAAACAAAAAACAAAAACAAAAAAAAAAAACAAAAAACAAAAACAAAAAACAAAAAAAAAAAACAAAAAACAAAAACAAAAAAGTAGAAAAAAGAAGATGAAAAAGGGAGAATGAACAATTTTTGTCAACTGTAGTCAGGATCATCAAGTCAATGCGAACGATTCTTTCCTTAGCTACATAGTATGTGCTTCACCAGAGCTACATACAGTTTTGAATTCAGAGTTTTCCTGCTCCTAGACCGGTTGCCACCCAAGGCTAGAGAACCCAGTCTGTCCTAGAGTTGAGGGTGGGAGAGAGCAGTTAGATTCATACCTTTCCCAAGGGTATTAGTACCTAAGTGAATGAAATTAACTCAACTGGAATTCAAACTCTGCTTTCCAATTTCTCAATCCATTATCCTACCATGCCTCCTAATTTTTGTAAAACATCTCAATGATTTCTGGAATATAAAACTTTGGGATTTGCCCTTTGTCTGCTTTGCAGAAGGGCTGAATATCTTTATGGGGCAAAATTTTCACCTCCTTTTTGGAAGCAAATTTCATACACAATCTGTACCAGCTATTTATGGGACAAAGAGATAGTCAACAATGTATATACAAACAAATATTAAATTATAATTCTTGAATGCAATATGTAACAAACAAAAACAATCAAGTTCCTATTTTTTTTTTTCAGAGGGGGTGAGGTGAGGTGAGGTGAGGTGAGGTGTGTGTGTGTGTGTGTGGGGGGGGGGGGGGGGGCTATTTTGTTCAATGTAAAATCTTTCCAGGAATGTTTTGGTTCTGTAAAAGGTCAATTATCTTTAGTGTGATTGTCAATTCCTTGTTTTAAAATCATTTCCTCAACAACAAAATGAAGAGAAAATTACTTACCATCTGTCATTCTTGATATATTCAAGCATGATATCTGGAAAATCCCTCAATTGTTGGCTAGACAGAGAGAGAAACAAAAAAATGTTGATCAGATCAAGTAAAAAGTTTGGTTAGAAATTACTAGAAGTGTGAAAGAAGTGTTTTGCTATTAATTTTGCTGTGGATTAGCAAATGAAAATTTGAGAAATGAGAAATGAGAAATGAAAAAAAAAAAAACAAGAGACAGATCAGACTGAAAATGGAGCCATATATTAGCAGTCTTCATTTTCCAGTCCAAAAGGTGTCTACACAGACTTGTGGGTGATGAATTATTTTTCACCCAGCAAACCCCTTTCTCACAAATGAAACAGTCCAAGCCTCTCACTGCCTTATCACTACTTCCATAGAAAGTGTTGGTTCCAATCCAAGTAGGAATGATGGCATAAATGCCACCCTCCCCAAATTTATAGAAAAACTTCTGAATTTGCTTGATGTTGCCATCTACAATTTGTAACTTGTATTTTGTTTTTTTTTTCTCTTGCTGATAACTATACTATCTTGATGGTTAGTCATTTTTTTCTAGATTTCTTCTGCTACCCCGTCTCGGAGGTCCTGTAGTTCTCTTTCTGTATCTGTCATCAATACGGTGTTGTCTGAATATTTTGTATTGTTAAGATTGCACCCACTGACAATAAATCCTGGTAGGGTCTCTAGTTCCCTTAGGATATCATCACTGGAGAGGTTGAATAAATCTGGAGAAAAGACACATTCTACCCTTTTCTATTTTTGTACAGATCCTTGATTCATTTTTCTAGGTGTATGCAAGCAGTTTTCTCCTAGTACAAATTCTGGAATTGCTATTATATCTATAAATACTTTCGTTCTAATTGTTCTGATGAGCTTTCCTCTTTGGTACCTAGACTTTATGAATTTAAACTCAGTAGTAGATTGATGACAAAGTCTCATCATTTTACAGTTGGAATGACTCGGACATAATCACAAGTTACATGTTGAGTTTCTTTTCCGGCACTTCTTGCTTATGGAACTCACTTCTGGCTTCTTGCTTTCCATTCAACTTTGAAATTCAAAAATTTAAATGTAACATCATTTATTATTTTCTGCCTTCTTAATTCCTGTTCTTTTATTGTTCTCTCTCCTTAATGTTTTTGTTTTTTCATATTTCTCTCATGTACAGTAACCACTTGTGTCTTAGTGACTTCATTTCCTTGCTTAGGTTGAAATGATTAAAAAAGACAAAAACAAAACAAACATACAACACAAATTGATAATGCCTAACAAATATGTAAAATTACTGGAATTTAATGTGCTTAAAGGCAAGTAAATTTTTGAAATGAAAGGTGTTTAATACGAAAACTAGAACAACAATAATCAGCTGATGGAAAAGTTCAAAGCACTTGGTTTGGTTTATTTTGTTTTACAGCATATAAACCTAGTTATTTAATGCCGACAACATTTTTAGGATAGATTTGTATGAATAGAATATGTATTCTTTGGTTTAGATTGGTTTGGTTTATTTTGTTTTACAGTATATTAATGCCGACAACATTTTTTATTGCTGGTAATATTTTGTTTTGCCAAAAATCTGTTTCTGGTAATATTTTTCCTTCAAAAATGTATTGCTGGCAATAATTTTTTTCAAAAAAGTATTGCTGGTAATAGTTAACTATTTACCCATAGCTGGGACCCTAACAGGTGCTACCACCCCGGGTCAGGGTGGACCTGGGAATACCAGCAATTAAGAGGTGGTTCCACACTCCTCAAAACCTCCTGATCAGAGGCCTTGATGTTGGATGTAGTTTCTCGTCTTAACCAGGACGTGGATGTAGTTCAACATCTTACTCAGGACGAGACTTATCTTGTGACCAACTAAGTTTCACATTTACACCACTCATCAGGTCCAGATAAATCTATTTGATAGATTTTTATTAGTTACCTCCGCTAATTTTCGATATTTAAGGTTTAAAATGAATTTTTGAAAATGAAAAAGCATTCTTGAAGCTTTCTTTTTAGCTTTAATTGAAAGCTAAATGATTAAATTTACAATTTCTAGTGAGCAAAATACTCTGGCTTATTTCAAATAGAAATTGTATTCATTGGAATCTCAACTTTTTGCTCACTTTCACAAAATCGGCCATTTTTAACACATTTGTAAACAAAAGTTAATTTTCGGTTTTAAAAATCTTCCAAAAATAAAATGTATTTTACATCATAATCAAGGCAATGAAGCCACTAAGATGCAAGGGGGTTACTGAGTGTTAGAGAATATGAAAACCTCCCACCCTACCCGCAAAAAATTTGTATTTAATTCTATGAAAATCAAAGTCAACTGGGAAGCAGAAAGCCAGATGAGAGTTCCATAAATGCGATAGGAGAAACTGTTAGCATAGAACTTATGGTTGCATCTAACCACCGTTTTAACTGTAAAATGATGGGACCTTACTGCCAATCTAGTACTGCACTTAAATTCATAAAATCTAGGCACCATAGATGAGAGTTCATTAGAATAAATTACTATGAAAGTATGAAAGCACAGGGAAGCTATGTTATGACGGTGGTTAAGTGATTGAAGCTGAGATGACAGGTCAAGACCAATAACATTGCAGATTCTTTGGACATTATCAAGAAACTATAAATATATAGCAGGAGAACCAGACCAGGTGTGGCAGCAATATTCAAAGCATGGGTGAATGGTAGACTTATAAATATGTAAAATAGATTCTGACATGAAAAATTGTCTAGCACAATACAGTGAACTAAATTTCCTAACAGCGGACCTAGCAATTGATTCAATATAATCTTTCCACTTCTTGTTAGCAGAAAACGTTAGTCTGAGAAGTCACAACAAATCACTCTCCCGGTTGTAAAATTGATTACTAATAATCACTATAGTTAGTAATTAACTAATTACTAGATATTTGTATGATCATATCTATAACTATCATTACCACATGTCAATTTTCATAATGTAGTATTCATATAAAATAGAAATTTTATTGTAACCTGATCATATACAATATAGTTGAATAATTCAACTAGAAAAATTGAAAATAAATAAAATGTATCAAAAAGTTAGAGACACGTCATAATAGATCATTCCATCTTAATAAATCAGCAATGTGTTGCGGCAATTTTTAGCATCAACTTCAGATATTACTTGTTAAAAATTGAATAATTTTAACACATTCAACATTAGGAATAATTAATAGTGGATTTTATTTCATGAAAGTATTTATAGAAAAGTCAATGGAAAGCTATATTACAGTAGTGGGAAAATGACTAAGGCTGAGATGCCAGGTGAGGACCAATAAAATTTCAGATTCCTTGTTTTTAAAAAAAAAAAAAAAAAAAAAAAAAAAATCAAGAATCTCTAAATAAATAGCACCAGACCAGATGTAAAGGCAATATTCAAAGCAATGGTAGACTTATAAATATGTTAGATAGATTCTGGTGTGAAAAATTGTCTGGCATGATACAATGAACTAACTGTCCTAACAGCAGACCTAGCAGTTGATCCAATATAATCTTTCCACCTCATGTCTGCAGAAAATGTTAGTCCAAGAAAGCACGATGAGTCACTCTCGTGGAGGTTAGCATCAGCTATGCTGATAGAGGATTAATACGGATTTTACCGCGGCCATTAATGGGTTAAGTGTAAGAAGAAGAAAATGTTTTCTTATCTTCGGTGCCACAAGGTTTTCAAGAAAAGCAAAAGAAATTGAAGAGTGTGAAATCATCAAAAAGCAAACTAAACCAAACCTCGCTTTGCTGATCACTTCTTGGACAGCATTTAAATCTCCACAACGCAAACAATAGTAAATCATTGACCAAATTGGCTGTCCTTCCAACAGTCCATCCTGAAAAAAGAAGGAAGAATTGACATTAAATAAATAATCAACTATTTTGCTTTGAAAAAAAAAAAAAATGAAAAAAAGAAATAAAAACCAGTAAATCATTAAAACAAATTTCCACCTCTGTTTTACAGTCACTTGAAGCCAGATCCATAACAGCACAAAAGCCTTATTCTATTTGGTAAACCCAGATCTTTGAAAAGAAAATTAGATTTTGCAAGAACACCAAGAAGTTGCCATGGTGTGTGTATATATATATATATATATATATATATATATATATATATATATATATATAAAGAGAGAGAGAGAGAGAGAGAGAGATATGCTATTTCCAGCTATGGCAGATGGCACAACTCACAACATAAGCACTCTAGTCAATGTGCGTGCATTTTATTGGGCAACCAGATCCCCAGAAATGGTCCAGGCTGCTAGAGGATGGGTGATTTTATTTTTATTTTTCATAGAGTCTAAAAAGCTTGAATCCGCAAAATTGATCTAAATGATTTAAAAAAAAAAAAAAAAAAAAAAAAATTGATTGTAATTTAAATTAAACAAACCTGTGAGGGAGAGAGAGAATGAGGGACCCTCCCTTGTGAAACTGTGACAGTGGGAATCCAATTAAACTCTACCATTTTAATTTTGTCAATACTTTTGAAAGACTAAATTTTGTCAGATGGCTGTCTAACATATTTTAAGACGATTGCTGAAAATTTCTAAGTTCATAACTGAGAAAAGAAAAAGAAAAAGAAAAAAGCTCTTTGCATTGTTTATGTCTAGTTTTCTTTTGGTAATCATTTCATCCGAACAAGGCGATAAAGCCACTAAGACAAGAGAGCAAGACGCTGGCACTTCTCAAGAAAAAAAAAAATCATATAAATTCACTTTCACCATATGTTTAGGTTTTATTCAGATGGAGATCCCATGCAACGCTTAACACAATTTTCGAAGAACCGAGACCAATCTCTCTTAAGCTCAAACAAAAACAATCACAGTTTGCCTCCTTTGGCATCCTTCTGGAAGTGTCTTCTCATGAAAATTGACTTTCCCAGACACCATAGCTCAGGACTTAGGGTTTGGCATTAGGGATCTGGGGACAGCAATACAGGACTGAACAGTGTGGAAAGGTATTGACAATGGAGTTCTGGCCAACTATAGGGTGGTTGAAGGATGATGATGATGATATGGTTTTATTACAATTCTAACCATCACTTCTTAAAACAAACATTGCTGAGGAGTGAAGGTAGTTAAAATAATAGCAGTGTCAAGGGAAAAACCATCTTTTGACACTGCTCTGGGAATGAAGATCCAGGTTTCTCACAATTTTTTTTCCAAAACCAGATTGTTAATAATAATAATAATAAAAAAAAATTACCTCTCCTCTCATTGGCGTAGGATGCTTAACATTAAGAAAACTTCTGATGAGACTGTAAGTTCCTGGTTTTCCTCCACGTTTGGCCTTGTAGAGGTTTTCGTAGACCATATTGGTGATATATTTAACATACCTAGCAAAAATTAAACAAGGGAGATAATAATGAAAATTACAGAGGAGTATTTAACTCTTTAGCATTCAACCTGCCTCATAAATATCAGTTCTCAATGTTCAACCCACCACATGTATACTCTGTATGATAACATCATCGTAAATAATGCAGAAAATTGCACAAACAGTAGAACTTTCAGAGCAATATTTATGGGTCAGATATTGAATGCTAATTAATAGCAAGAAGAAAAATAAATAAATAAAAGTATTTGCCGTGCACCTTATGGATAAGTAGAGGCCTTCTATGGGCTAATTTTATCCCCATTGCTCACTACTGTAGGCCCTAATTTTACCCCAGACTTCCATTTCTACCAAGCCCAATTTCACAATATGCTATTCAAATGGTAATGTTTTTATCATAACAATGCTGACAACAAGAACTCTAAAAGTACTGGCAAAGGCTGATTCATTATAGCTAAATAGGTCGCAACACTTTGCTTTAGAAAGAAAAAAAAAAAAAAAAAAGAAAAAAGAAAAAGAAAAAGAAAGAAAAAGAAAAAAGAAAAAGAAAAAAAAAAAAAAGAAGGAAAAAAAAGAAAGAAGGAAAAAGAAAGAAGGAAAAAAAGAAAGAAGGAAAAAAGAAAGAAGGAAAAAAAGAAAGAAGGAAAAAAGAAAGAAGGAAAAAAGAAAGAAGGAAAAAAGAAAGAAGGAAAAAAGAAAGAAGGAAAAAAGAAAGAAGGAAAAAAGAAAGAAGGAAAAAAAGAAAGAAGGAAAAAAAAAGAAGGAAAAAAAAGAAGGAAGGAAAAGAAAGAAGGAAAAAAAAAGAAGAAAAAAAAAGAAAGAAGGAAAAAAAGAAGGAAAAAAAGAAAGGGAAAAAAAAGAAAGAAGGAAAAAAAGAAAGGGAAAAAAAAGAAAGAAGGAAAAAAAGAAAGGGAAAAAAAAGAAAGAAGGAAAAAAAGAAAGGGAAAAAAAAGAAAGAAGGAAAAAAAGAAAGGAAAAAAAAGAAAGAAGGAAAAAAGAAAGAAGGAAAAAAAGAAAGAAGGAAAAAAGAAAGAAGGAAAAAAAAGAAAAGAAAAAAAAGAAAGAAGGAAAAAGAAAGAAGGAAAAAAGAAAGAAAAAAAAGAAAGAAAAAAAAAAGGAAAGAAAGAAAAAAAGAAAGAAGGAAAAAGAAAGAAGGAAAAAGAAAGAAGGAAAAAAAAAGAAAGAAAAAAAAAAAAGAAGGAAAAAAAAGAAAGAAGGAAAAAAGAAAGAAGGAAAAAAGAAAGAAGGAAAAAAAGAAAGAAAAAAAGAAAGAAGGAAAAAAAGAAAGAAGGAAAAAAAGAAAGAAGGAAAAAAAGAAAGAAGGAAAAAAAGAAAGAAGGAAAAAAAGAAAGAAGGAAAAAAAGAAACTACCTTGTCAGTCATATATTGAAAGATACATGATCGCCTAAGCGTGTATCATGCATGGCACATAACAGAAATGAAAGCTTTGGTTATAATTATGCATCAACAAGAAATGCTGAAGATGTTGGAACATTGAAAATTAAACAACCAGATGGGCACGCCATGTGATCAATGTCAGTTTCTTTACACTTTTGTATTTAATCACTTTCATTATTAACTAAAATTTGCGTACGAGACTTGCTTCTCATTCGCCCAAGACTTCCGATCTTATAAATTTATGCTGGCTTGAATTTTTAGTCTTTTTTATTTTTTGTTGTACACCTGTCTGCGATATAAGAGTTTTGGAATAATTCAACCTTTCAACAAGACCTGACATGCCAAGCAAATTCGCTTTTTGGGAGGTAAGTCTTCTTGTTTCTCACAATATTAGTAGAGCATTATCAATATATCGGAAATGTGTTGTTTAGGTAAAATACTCTATATAATACTGAAACTCTAATCTTTTATGTGTGTGTGTGTGTTTTCCCACGATACACTTTAAACAATATATAATACCCCAACCAATTAAAGAACCCTTGCCAAGTGCAGTGCCAAATTTCATTCAAATTAGACAAGAGGTTCTCGAGCTAGGACTGTTTTTTTACAGCATTTTTAATAGAAAATTCAGTATTTGTTTTCAACACACATTCTTATATCAATCTGCGTATATAAACACTTGCATATTATATTCCAACTATTATGTGGGTGAAAAATAATAAACATTCATAATACATCATAACATTATTAAATAAGTTTAGATATACATAACACAACATATACAATTCACTATACTACATTAGAACTTTTCTTATAAACAAATATCTTGGATGTTTGGCAGGTACACGATAGGTCAAGACAGTATGTGGGTGTGTCATTGTAAAACAATTTGTATGGTTGGAAAATTGTATCACATGACTTGATGGTAATTAAATCAATGCATGCTAGTTTGCAGATGTTATGTATCTTGAAATAAATGTGAGGAAGAAACAAGAAAAAATATATTGGGTTGGTGCATAATTATCAGGCGTTATTGTAGGCAAGTTATTTGTTAATAAAAATTGCTGTTTTGTTTACTTTATTTTAATAAAAATATTATTGTTGAATTGTTATGTTTCTTTTTTTCATAATAAATATTGTTTAAAAATGCCTGATAATTATGCACCAATCGAATAATTATTATTAATTTCTTATTACATTTGATATGTGACATATTGTATCAAGAGAGTAAGAATAATTATTGCAATAACTTGTATTGCAAATACAAATTAAAATGTGTAATCTATATAATAAATATGAATGTCAGTGTGTCACACATTTTCAACTTTACCCCTAGAGGCCATAGCCCAACATATCATTTGGGATTCAGGCCAACTCTGTGAACAAATCAAAAACATTCTGGGCCGGATCTGGATTTGCAATCGTGAAATTTTGGATTCTCAAGTTTTCATTACTGTGATTGTTTTTGCTGGTTTCTTGAGGGAAATTTTTTGTATGATAATTTTTATAACTTAGACATAAATTTGGGAATAAGCAAAATTAATTGCAAAATCCAGCAAAAGTCAACCATGAAATAAAAATAATTGTTTGTACGTAAAGTAAGGACCTACGTACATGAAATTGTCTTTAAATTAAGTGGCAGTAGAAGAATTATCGTTGAACTTTTAAAAGGTAAGCTTAAATATTAGTACAATAATTAAATGCAGTGATCAATTTTGAGTTCTTCTGTAGTTTATTGTTGCCTATCACATCTATTCCTCCTCAGCTACTGTGATGAAGGCCCAATCGAGAGCCCTCTGCAGGAGCTAGCTCAAATGTCACTCAATAAGGCATCTCATCTTTTTGTATAATGAACTGCTTTTAAAAGGAAGCCAATGGAATCATGGGCACTAAAGTTATTCTTAAAATACATGTTTATATGCACTAAGAATATCTTTTCTTGAATATGCCCTGCTGAAATGGCAGTAGATTTAATATGTCATATGTCATGTGTCATTAATGTTTCCAAAGACAAGTGCAGATAATGAAATCAATAGCAGGTGGGTAGGAAAGAATTAGTTAAACAATGTACTTACATGTGTTCGAGGTATTTCCGAGCTTGGCTAACAAATGCTTCCAATAATTTTCTGTCGTGCCTGGCGTGACGCGAACCAGGGGTGACAACTGGGACGTCTACCATGAATTTTACCATGGACCAAAGCTTATCTATAACCAACTGAAACAAAGTAATTGCTCATGATGATAAAATTGATTAATATTTTTAATTTAATTTTTTTTATTAAAATGAATTTATCAAATACAGATTTTATTATGAAAATCTTTTTGTCAATATTTTTTTATTATCAAATATGGATTCTGTGAACAGAAGTGGTTGTGTAATCAATGAACCAGCACGTTACAGAATCACAAATTGAGAACAGTCTACCTCTGTGTTCACAAAAGTTAAATCTCATAAATTAGTCATACTAACTTATTCAAGAGGGAAGATGTGATGTATTGAGTAAAGGTAAACCTTATTATCTCCCTTAGCCCATTTCTCTTATTAACCAATCAGAATCAAAGATTTGCCATGGGCCAATCATAATGGTGTCCAGCAGACTCAAATGTTAATCATATTATTCAACTTATTCCTTTAGATGTGTACAACACCATAACAATTTCTGTGATGCCCTAAGTACATGCTTATTTTGCTCGACAGGTAATCCAGCCCTGTGAGTTAAGTATGCTAGCATGGAGGCTTGGTGAGTAGTGCAAAAAAAGAAAAAAAAAAAGGACATCAGCTGAGAACGTACAACGAAAATACATATAGAAGGAATTAAAAGCACATACGACCATCAAGATAGGCTGGTCATCAGTTTCAACCCAGAATAACACCAATGCCCTGGGGACCCAACCTGAAAGAACCAATTGCAGTCACTGTTAAATGATCCTTGGTTAGATTCTAAAAGAACTGTGACAGAGTCACTAGAATTTTTTTTGAAGAGTTGACAACTTCACTGCATCCAGATTCCTTAGAGAGGCTAGCCTACACATAGTGGAATACTAAGCAAAAATGCTTCCTCGCGCTACTTCCTACTTGGTACTTCAACCAGATAAATTTAAGCATACTACTTTATTGGGTATTAGGCCTCATTTTTTTTTTTTACTGTTGAAATAGGTAAATGTAATCGTAAGTTCTATTCTAATCATTCTTTTTTTCTCATTCTTCCCAGTTCCAATTCAGAACAACATCAAGCCCTGGGAACTCAGCCAGAAAGAACCAATCACAGCTGAGCAGTCAGCCATGACCAAATTTTAACAGAAGTGTGACCAGAAGTCATTGCGTAATTAACAAACCATCCAGTTGTAGAATCATACAAAACATTACCAGAATAATGCCAAACAAAACCGAGAACAGTCTACCTCTGTGATTGTTCACAAAAATTAAATCCTATAAAGTTAATTAGTTATAAGTTATCCCATCGGAGAGATGTGATGTTTTGAGTAAATACAAACCTCAGTATTTTCTTCTTGTGAAGAAGATAAACACACTTCCCCAGAACATGACTTGGACACGTCCAAATAGCATATATACTGACACCGAGAACCGTTAGTAGAACTAGCCTGGAGTGAGCTTTATATTCTTACTACAGAATTCAGTAAGACTACGTTGACTCCAAGTGAGATTATATTTGATGATTGTGCTTATTTCATTCAATGAAATGAAGACATAACACTCCCTAAGTTCATTCCCTTATTAACCAATCAAAATTGCAATAAAGATTCGCTGTTGGTCAGTAGTCTCTCCATTCATAATGGTGACTGGCAGATTCTAATGTTGTTTTCAACTTATTACTTTATACATGTACAATGCCATATAATAATTTCCAAGATATCCCCTTCCCTTGATACCCTAAATATGTGCCTATTTTGCTTAATGGTTAATCCAAACCTGTTTGGTTTGGTTTACAGTATATCAACCTCAATGGGTTATTTAATGCCAACAACATTTTTATTTCTGGTAATATTTTTTTCCCAAAAATGTATTGTTGGTAAAAATTTTTCCGAAAAAGTATTGCTGGTATTAAAACCTATTTTTATAATTTCATGATGTTTTGACATGTATTGATTACCTCCCTTACTGTTGAAATGTCGAGTTACGTGCCCCTTACTTGACAGATATAAATGGTCACCATATTAGGCATCTTTTTTTTTTTTTTTTTTAAATTACTCTTTTAGTCAATTAATCTTCATTAAGCCATCGCTCTATTGCTTGAATATACAGTAAAATTATAGTGGAAATAAATTTTTTCTAAAATAGTCTAATGGATATGTCATTTGTCTACATATTTCCAGGTTGAAAGTTCAGATTACAATATAATATGCTAAGTGTTCAAGCAGGTTTTCTGTAAGAATATATATTTTCTCTTATGACTGAAAGCATTTGTCTTTCCATGGGATCAAAAGAGAATAGTCTATTATTTTAAGAGGTATTGGCAGGGTGTAACGGTTGTGCAAACTAACAAAGGGCAAAGGGTGGGACAAGTACAATTATTATATAATAATAAAAAAAAAGGTGTGTAAATTAAGAATTGAACACGTTTTTCATGCTAACAGAAACCTCTACCAAAAAGTGCCCAATAGATAACTATGGCTAAAATAATAAAAATAAAATAAAATTTGATGCAACAAAAGACAGCTTCCTTAAATGATGACAGGAAAGTTATCAGCATTTTCTTTCTTCAGTTACGGCTTTGTTTATTTATTTATTTATTTTTCACCAAGGCAAAGGTGATAAAGCCAACTAAGTTGCAAGGAGTTACTGAGAGTGAAAGAAAATTGAGAAAATGTCATTGGGGAGAGAAAGGACAATAAAAGAACAAGTTTAACAAAAGACAGATGACAATTGATGTTGCATTTAAATCTTTGAAGATCAAAGTTTACAGGAAAGCAAGAAGCCAGAAGAGAGTTCCACAAATGAGAGGGACCAGAAGAGAAATCATTAAAATAGAACTTACACTTAATTTCAAAATAAAAATGATGAAACCTACCTGCCAATCTAGTACTATGCTTAAATTTGTAAAGAGGAAAGCTCATCTGAATAACTGCTACAAATATTTGGAGGTTCATTGTTATGCAAATTAGACTTGTACACCACAAATTAAAAAAAAAAAAAAAAAAAAAAAAAAAAAACAAAATAAGAATAAAAACAAAAAAATATTACCGGGTCACCGAGGCTTTCAGCAGCTTCCATAAACATATCTTGCAAATTGGGTGCAATCCCACCTTCTATCACCTTCTTGTTGTATGCATATACCTTTGGAAAGAAAGTAATTTGCCAATAATTAAGTTTTGGGTCTTATGGAAATTCCATGGTGACTGAAAGGGTATAAGATTTATAATTGTCCAAATTTGATAGATGAAGAACTGCTATCATAACATTTTGGTAAGTTCTTTCTTTTTCAGTTGACTAAATTTGAATGACAACTTTGATCGGCTTTTGTGGCCTAATTGATAAAGTACTATCCACATCAGGTAGGCTACCAAAAATATGAGTTACAAGTTCAAATCTTGCAGGAAGATACTTTTTTTTTTTTTTAAAGGCAAAGTTTAACATTAATGACCACTAAAAAGAAAATATATAAATTCACTATCCTTTGTTTGGGTTTTATTAAAATTTTAATCAAAAAGGTATGAACCCCCCCAAGCTATGGGTTGATTAGTAAGACTTATCACTAAATCATTATTATCTCAATAATAATAATAAAAAAGAAAATTTTTTTTTAACAATTTAAAAATATCTTATGGTTATTAAATAGCCAACAAAAGGTTGATAAGCCATAAACAAATGAACCAATCAATCAACAATTATCACCTGTGTTAAATCTTTCCGAACTATTCATTGACTCTCAGGAGCATCCCTATTTGGTTTATGACCTTATGTTTGGGAAACTACTCTAAATATATTCAAGATCAATTCATTCATTTTTTATGTTTTATTAACTCTTTGTAGATGATTTAATGCCAGAAAATATTTTTAGATTTATAAGAATTTTTTGGGAGATAATGATTTAGTGATAGAAATTTTACTAATTAACCTACAGCTGAAGTGAGAAGAGTTGGATATATACCTAATCAGAATTTGATAAACTTTATATACAGCTAAATAAAATAAATTATGTGTATATAAAGTGGGGGATCAATATCGATACACAACCAATATATAAACTGACCCCTCACTTTGTGAACCCTAGTTTCTATACATTTATATTCCAGAGAATGTAAAGAAATCTGTGTAGCTAATCAGTATTTTATTGATGGATATTTTTTCTACAGCACATCAACTCCTTTCTGGGTTATTTGAAGCCAGAAAATATTATCATCACAAAAAAAAAAAAAAAAAAAAGTTTTTACAATCTAAAAATTAGATTGTAAAAACTTTTTTTTTTTTGTGATGATAATAATTTAGTTATGCAAGAAATGGATTCATACCTTTCCCAAGGGTATTTGCACATAAGTGAATATAATGAACCCAACTGGAATTGGAACTCTGCTCTCTGATTAAAAATTCTGAGCTATTCTACATTAAACCACCCACAAATCCAAAATTACAGCACCTGGTATTCCCAAACGGTCACCCATCTAGGTACTGAACAGGTTTACTGTTGCTTAACTTCGGTGATCGAACAAGAACTGGTATTTCAACGTGATGTGTCTGTAAGCTCTAAATATATTCACATCTTGCCAGTTGAATAACAACAGACTATAGTGAATTACTTACTTGACTGGCGTAGGCCATTTCGACATTGTTCAAGGCACTTCTTCCTTGCATGCTGACTGCATCAGAGAGCAAACTTTGCTGCATTAAGAAGAAAAGAAAAGGAAAAAAAAATAATAATATAATAATCATCAATAAAATGTCAATTTGGGAAAAAACTGAGAAAAATAATCTGAAACATAAGGAATTACTTTTACAATATATATTTTTTTCCTGCAGAAAGATTAATTATCAAAGCTAATTATTGATTTGATCTGCCTTGTGGCTGAAAGTGTTGTGTATTTCTCACTAGCACTCCTGGTTGTAATTGTGAATACTAATCATTACAGACAGGTATATGTAGACCTTCTCACCCCAAAGATTGGTGCAGCATCAGCTTCATTGTACGAGTAATTTACTAAGCTTAGCTTAGATGTGGCACATGGACACAAATATGGAGCAGCTAGTGAAGATCAACATCACTATTCAGTCATAATTGATTCTGTGAAAGAAGCCTACTAACTGTTACACCATGTCAAAGTGCCCTTCTGTGCACTATACTCTGTTAAGCTGTGTAATCATGTGTAGTTAAGGATTTTATGAAATGCAAATCAAGTTCCATTGGACTATAGCCTAGATCAGTGGTTCCCAACTTTTTTTCTCTGGGCCACATTTTTGGAATTAAATTTTGTTTGCACATCAAATTTTATGTGATAAAAAGTACATTTAAAAATTTAAAAAAAAAACGAGAAAGGGTTAAAGGGAGATAACCGCGGATTTGAAGTCAAAACATTATCATTGATAACTCTCCTCCAATTTGCAGAGCCTAGTTACTATATTTAATGCAAAAATATCACAATGATAAAATTGGTCAATAATTATTTATAACTATTTATACTGGGACTCATGCATGCAATTACAAGTAATCCATAATATTTTCAATTTTGAAATCATTTATTTTCGGCATATGACTTTTTTGAAACTGTTTCTAAATCTTTGATCGTTTTTCAATCATTCTGCCTCACCTGCTATCCTCTACCGCCATACTGCACCATTTGCGAACCACTTGCTTAGATGATTAAAGTGTTGGTTTTCAAATTTGGGGATATAATTGTGAGTTCAATCCCTGAGCATGGTAGTGCAAACTCAATGGATACAGGGATAAAAAAATAACTAAGCAGTACTAAATAAGGAGTTCAATTCCTGGTCTGGGTAGTGCAGACTTAGACTCAGTGGAAACAGGGTGAGTGATAACTGAGCAGTACTAAATAAGAACAAGATACAATATCCATCAGGTTAGCCGAAAAAGTCTACGTAAGCTATGGAGGACACAAAGTGATGCAATTCAATTTCTAATAAGTGAAAGTGAGTAAATGATATTCTTGTAATTTTTTCTTATAATGCAAATCAATATTGAAATTATTTTAGTTTGGGATTAATTTATGTTATTTAAAATATATAACATAAAAAAGAAAAAAAAAAATCATCTCACCAATGGTATATGACTTTCCTTTCCTTCCTATCTGAAACTGGTAGCTGCTTTAAAAAGATGTCTTTAAATTTCACTTATTATTTTTTTCTTTCAGTGCCCATAAAGTTGGCAAACTTGAACCTTTATACCCATCCAAAAAAACTTGTGTCAAAAAGATGCCCCCCCCCTCCTGACACCATTATTATTAGGTTGTCCCAAAAGTTTGTAAACACTTGCAAAAAATTGAAATTTTACTCGCCAAGTAAAACAAAATTTTGAGGAATAATTTTTGTTGTTTTTGTTAAAACAACAAAAATTATTCCTCAAAATAAAGACCATCATTTTCCAAGTCTTTCTGCCATCGATCTGCAAGCTTTCGGATCTGGTGAAAGTACCATTCAGCTGGCTTCGAATGAAAGAATTCTTGACACGCTTCCTCGACTTCATCAAACGAGTTGAATTGGCGGCCCTTCAGAAAGTCTTGCATTGAGCGGAAAAGGCTGTAATCTGATGGAGTACAGTCAGGACTGTAGGCTGGATGTGGCAGAACCTCAACGCCACCCAGCTCTTCAAACCTGTCTTTGGTCTTCCTGGCGGTGTGTGGCTTGGTATTGTCCTGCTGCATCAAAGCGCGCTTTCGGTTGATCAAACCCGGGTACTTTTGCTTCAACTTTTCGTAGACCCATTCCAGTTGCTGACAGTAAAGTTCGGCACTGATGGCACGACCATTCGGAACCAACTCAAAATGCACGATTCCTTCAAAGTTCCAAACGCACAACATGACTTTCTTGCCGAATCGATCTTGTTTTAAAACCGACAGTGTCTCTTGCCCTTTCTGAACCCATCGCTTGTCTCGATTGTGCTGGATTGTGTTGCATAAAAATTCAATTTTTCGCAAGTGTTTACAAACTTTTGGGACAACCTAATCTTTTAATTATCTTCACTCCTCAGTAATGTTTGTTTTAAAAAACGATGGTTAGAATTTTAATAAAACCCAAACACAAAATTGAATTTATGTCTTTTCTTTGTTTTTTGAGAATTAATAACAAAAATAATAAACATTATTTATTAAATTGTTTATTTTATACCATTTATTATATCATTTTGGGGAATGGTTGCCAATTGATTCGAACTTTATAAAATGATAAGGATTTCCTTATAGTTAGTTCATATATTTTAATTAATCTAGTAAATGTTTATAAATTTATGAATAAAAAATTGTTTTCACATTTATTTGATAAATGATAAATATTACATTGCATTAGTTTTGATTGTATTAATTCTTAGAATGTTGTATATATAAAATTAAATAGTGTTTAATATTTCTATTGCAAATTCTCAAGAACAGAAAAAATTGTATAAATTTACTTTCATCATATATTTAAGTTTTAATTACAATTCTTATCACTGCTTTTTAAAACCAAAAGCTTTGCTGAGCAGCAATGGTAATTAAAATAATACTAGTGTCAAGGAGGAAAAAAAAAATGTCTTTTTGACACAATGTTTTTTGTGTGGGCACAAAATTCCAAGTTTGACAGAAAATAGACTATTTATATTATTCGGACTATTGCCCTCATCTTTGTCACCATATTTATTGCAACATTTTGGCTGTTGTATGCTCCGGCCTTCTTCCCCCTGATCTCATTATCACAAATCAAACAGCTTGGAACAGCTCACTTTATCATGGTGCTTCGTCGTAATGGAACTATCTCCCTTACACGTGTCAGAGAGTCGTCTCCTGAGGAGTCATCAGACGTATCTCAAGTTTCTAGAATCTCTGCATCTGTGGAAGCATCGGATTTGCAGATCTCAATTATCCGATCACTGTCAGACGATGAACCATCATCGGATTCGCTATAGTAATACACAACTTGGCTGAATGCAAACTTGTTCTGTATGTAAAATATTTAAGCCAATGAAGTGGAAACTAAACTCTTTAGTTTCTGTCTGAATTCCTGGAATAAGGACTTATTATTTACATGCAGACTAGTGTCCTCATATTTGTTGTTTATCATCTGATCACATTTTTTCTTGAATTTCTAGAATGAGGTGGAATTATTTATCTGCAGACCATTGCCTTTATCTTTGCTATTATCACCTGATTGCCTTCTGCCTGAATTTCTGAGATGAGGGTTTATCATTATTGACATCAAGCCCTATGGAATAAAGGGAAAATACTGGACAAGAAAGAACACTGGAGAGTTAGAATGCCTGAAAGAATTAGCGCATATGCTAGACCATGAGGATCCCTTAGTAGGCCTAGCCTAGAAATAAACACAATATGGGAGCCGTTAATAAAAAGAAAGACAGACAAATTACATCATAGCTTCAGCAGCAATAACAAAAGAGAAAAGCTTCAGCAGGCAGAGTAGGTTTAAGGCTCAATATTTTCTACATATAATTGTCCTATGAGACAATTGCTGAATGGATCTAAAGCATAGGTCCATGAATCTGGTGATATTGTAATTGTGAGTTCAATCCCTGGGCCGGACACTGTGTACTTGGACTAATTGGAAACAGGGTGAGCAATAACCAAGTGGTACTAAAATAAGAACTAGATGAGATATCTCTAGACATGGCTGGTGGAATAAGAACAATCTACCCGCCCCAATTAAATAAGAGTTCACTTTGAAATTATCTGTAGGTAGGTTACCTGACTTGACATACACCTAAGGAAGGCCAAAGTGTATGACTGACTGAAATACTGGGATGACAACAAGAACAAAGATGAGGATCGTAGTCTGCATGTAAAATTCTTCTTTAGCTTTTAAACTTTGATACCAATAATTAGCACCATAATTGCATTGATGAATTTGAACCCTTACCTCAGTCTCTTGAGAATAATCTAGCATTTGGTGTCCTGTTCCAAGAAGAGCGTTTAACATTTTCTGTTTTTCTCTTTCCCATTCTTCTTCCATTGATTCCCAAAGACGCTGTTCACATGTCTCCAGTGTCTAAGTAGAGAAAAGCAAGAAATGAATCGTATATAAAGCATTAGCAGAAATAAATACACATTTATAAGAATCATTCAAATACTTTTTGTAATAGGGAAGAACGATTTATTCTCCCATTTGTATTTTCCCCCATTATGGGCATTATTATATCCATGATATAATAACATCGATATTTCACAGACAGGATGGAATAGCTGAAAGGAAAAAGAATGTCAAACATGCTTTATTCTCAGAGAGACTTTTATACTACAAAAACATACACAAAACTATATATACACACGTGTCCCATGTGGAGAACAATATATTACATATATCTAAACAGAAAAGCAGAGTGTGAGGAGAAACAAAAAGAATCTTACATATAATATGGAGATACACCTGTACCTGGAGAAGTAATTTTTATGACTACAGATTTAAACAGACTGAATTCATCTATGTCCCAGGTGAAGACATTCCATGAACGGGAAACAGCAGGTCTTTCGGTTTCCCCAAATTGAAGGCTGTGAGATGGAGTTTCATTCTATATCTGGGAAAGATACATTCCCCATAGGTAAATGGCACACTGAACTTGTAAGCTGCTTGGGTGGCAGATTTAGCATCTGTCCGGGTAATGGGTGGAGGGAGGGGTTGATTGTTTTTTAATGGAAGAGAGACTAAGCTAAAGAAAGCAACCTTACTGCTTTGTTGCTGTAAACGAACTCAAATTGATTGACCCTTTTGTCAATGTATGGAGTGATGTCATTAAGTGGCCATCACATGACCTATGTGACATATCTTCACCAAAAAGGAGATAAGTGCCTCCTGTATTCCTACACTTTGTTTGTAGAACTTGACAATGAAAAACAGAAAATGAAATGAAAAAGAGTAATTGAAAAAAAAGAACAACAAAACACCCTAAATGTGAAACTGACAGTTGCTATGCAGTGTTGATCACTATATCTACTATCTACACACCATATCTGATGGCATGTAAGATGCAAGATTGATTATGGGTCCCACAAACCACTCAAACTGTAGAGGAACCACAGGCATAATAACAGCGGAGATAGCCTGATGGAGTGCAGGCCTTTTCAGGCTGATTTGAATCCAGTTCTCCTCCTCCTCCTAGACAGGTTGCCAATGAAGGCTATAGGATCCGGTCTGTCCTGCGATTCAACCCTTGAGTGGGTGGGGAGAGAAGAGAGGGATTCATACTTTTCCCAAGGGTATTTACCCATAAATGAAGGTAACAAACTTGGCTGGTATTTGAACTTTGCTCTCTGATTTCTCATTCCGAGCCACTATTACATTACCATGCACCAATGCATTTACAAAATAAATAATACCATGTCTTATATACACAAGGCCTCCATATTCTCTGCTCACTATTGTGTCAGATACCTTCAGGATGTTGGCGATCATATCTCTCCACAGCTTCCTGTCGTTTGAAGCTGTATGTAACCTTAACCCTTGCTCTGACATACATCCACATAAACTTCTTAGGTAGGTTCTTTGCCATTTTCTCTTGCTTCTTTTACCTTCAATATGTCCTCTGAGTGTTAGATTCTCCAGGCCCTCTTTCCTCATTATATGTTCCAGAAATATCTGGTTGCCTCTCTCAGAGTGTAAGAATAAGTTTCTTTGTAGTTCCTATTCACCATAATTTACTAAAAATTTATAAAATTCTAATATTGGGGTGAGAGGTTGTTAGATGATACTTTATCTGACCCTACAGACTGGCATTTTAGAATTGCAAACCAAGAGCTTTACCAAATGATGGAAACCACATCACTTGAAGATTTCCAACAGCAGCAACAGCTAAAATGGATAGCACATTTAAATAAAAGGAAAAAATGATATAATCAAGATATTAACTTTCCACACTTAACAAAATGTTTCGAAGGAAACTCATCAATCTAGAAAGAGTGAGAAACCTATTTTTCTGAAAAACTGTTTTTAAGAGAAAGATTTCAACCTATAGTAACACTGTTCAATGAATGCTGAAGGTTACCTGTGGACAATGGCAAATCTCACCATCATATGTCATCAAATATGGGAGCAATGTTTCGTATGGCAGAAATTCCGACTGGTTAGTTTGGTTGAAATTATTTCAGACATCATGAAAACATTTGTATGCAAAAATTTTCATTATTACTTACCGTTTTTCTAGTTTTTTCAATTACAGTTAGAAGAGCATTTTCTCTTTCGTTCTTTAAAAATCCCTGAAGAAAGAAAATATTGCAATTTACAAAAGAGCAAAATAAAATAAAAAGGCGGAGTTGTATAAAATGCTCTGTGACCAGAAATAAATCTTTTTTTTTTTTTTTTAACAAAACTTGCTTTTTTATATTACTATAGATTAAGCACTCCAGACCATGAATATTTAAATTTTCTTTTTTTATTATTAAATTTTATAAAAGTCAGGGAGAGGGGGGGTAGGAACACATCCAGTGTGATATGTAAATTAATCCTATGGAAGCCAAAACAAAATATGCTCATATAACATGATTAAAAAAAAAAGAAAAAAAAGAAATGTGTTCTGGAACTCTCTTAAAATCATATAATACTATTGATTAAATATTTCAAATCATGAATAATAAAAAAAAATTTTTTGTTTTTTACATTTTAAGAAAAAACACTGAATGAGCATATTTGTTATGGTTAAGACTAGACATAAACAGGTTAAGATTGTAGTGATTGGGGAGCATCCTCTTGGGAGTCAGTTCAACAAAGTTCTTGGGAAGGAGCTGTTCAAGTGGAACTTAAATTTCCTCAATAGAATACAAAAGGGAATGAGGGTGGTTTGCTACAGTGTGCGTAGCACAGATTTTTAAAGCAATCCCACAAATTGTCAGAATAACATTATTATAGAAAAGTTGCGGCAAATAAGAAACGTCCGACTTATGTACCTCAATGTCTGTATCACGGACTGGTTCCAGGGGTTCAAAAGCTTTCTTTGCACTTAGAGACTCAAGACGCTGGGAAACTTTGGAGACATCATAACCCTGTGTGCCCAGCAGCAAGGATCTAGAAAGGATTTCAAATACAAGCAGTTGATACTCAATGCACATAACTCAATAGGAAAAAAAACAAATTCAACGCATAAACACAGCACTACTCCAATTATCACTTAAGATAAGGTGCTATTCTACAGAAAACATTGAGCCAACAATCAATTTTAAATATATAATGTTGTTATTATGGTTTAACAAGATGGAATGGTATCAGGCTGTTCTGTGTCTCATGTGGCAGTTACTTTCAGAATTGATTGATTTGTTTGTTTTTTTATGCCTTATCAACCTTTTGCAAAGGTATTTGCATGCAAGTGAATATAATTAACCCAACTGGATTTGGAACTCTGTTCTCTGAGTAAAAATTCCAAGCCAATATCGATTACACCATGCACATATCCAAACTGGTATTCACAAGTTCTAAGCTGGTTCTCTTTAATCCTGATATGCTACAGTGTTGCCATAGAAATTGATTGCAATATATTAGACTACCTCTGTCCCATAATGGTTGGTACATTTAGTGTATGAAATGTGTATGCAAATGTACCTACTATTATGGGACAGAGGTAGTAATAAATAATTCCAATGCCAAATTGGAAGGATTGCTGCTAGTTCTAAGCTGGTTCTTTTTAATCCTGATATGCTACAGTGTTCCCATAGAAATTGATTGCAATATATTAGACTACCTCTGTCCCATAATGGTTGGTAGATTTAGTGTATGAAATGTTTATACAAAATTACCATTCATTATGGGACATAGGTAATAACATTTAAAACATGCATTTTGTTCATAATATGGATATCAGATTTCAACATGTTAATTGTGAGCTTACCCAAAACTTCTAGAATTTGCTAACCCAGTTTTACAGAATTAAAAATTCCACTCCCATTAAAAAAAAAAAAAAAAAAATCCATATATCTTTATCAATTTTTCTTTCTTTTATTAAAAAATCTAGGAAAAAATCATATGTAGTCAAGTGGGGGACGCAAAAAAACTTTGGCACATTGGGAAAAATGACAAAGAAAAAAAAAAAAAAAGAAGAAAAATCTTTTCCCAGTTCTCTTCTGTCATTTTATATTTTAGCAAAGAATACATTTTTTTCTATCTGCTGAATTCGGCCCTACATGGATATGAACATTTTGTAGAATTTCAAGTACCCGGCCCCAATAGGAGAATAAAAATAAAATAAAAATACTTTTAAGCAATTTTAAATTATTTAAACAAATGATGGATTGAGAAGAGGAAATATGCCATATTTAGTCGGACATCCCAGTCAAAATTTGATTTGTACATGTGAGGGAGATCTATTCTCTGGTGGGATTAATCTTCTTGTCAAAAGCAGAAAGATTTATTTCTGCTATATTCTCATTAAAAATAGAAAGGAATTAAAAACAATCTTACGCTTTCACTTTCATGGCATCTTTATTAACAGGAGTGACTTGAGAAAGTAATGTCTGGCATTCTTCAAGAATCTGTCGAGGGTTTCGTTCTACTCGAGGAAGGTCCATTCCAATGTCCAGTTCGGCAGCCATCTGCTCGGCCTGCTGCAGCAGGTCCCCAAAACCAGCGCCTTCTATATTCATCTTGGCCTCTCTTGTATAAAGAAAGCTACTAAAAGAAAAAAAAATTCCAATTAGGAGGTAAAAAAACATTTTAGCATTCTACCTGCTTCATAAATACCAGCTCACAATGTTTACCCCCACCCACGTATATTCAGCCGTAATATATGACGACATCATCGGAAATAATGAAGGAAGTCACACAAATAGTGAGACTTTGAGTGCTGATATTTACAGGGTGTGTTTGAGAGTGCTAAAAGTTTTAATAGCAAAAGGAACAGCCCAACATTTAAATTACAAATTGGAGATACCATCTACGATATAATACAAACAATAATCTTTATTTAACCCTTTAGCATTCAACCCACCCTGTAAGCACGGTCTCTCAATGTTCAACCTGCTGTAACCCGCCTCATATATACTCTATCATAATATATGATGACATCAGAAATAACACAGGAAGTCATGCAAATGGTGAGACCTTGAGAGCTGATGTTTACAGGGAAGGTTTGAATGTGTTGAAAGCTAAAGGGCTGAATCAGTAATTATATATATATATATATATATATATGTAAAAGGCAGGATATGTGTGTGTGTGTGTGTGTGTGTAACGAATGCACGGACGCAATTTTCAACAGATTAGCACCCAAATTTACATGCACAAAGTTAGCAGGAAGGGCAAGACCGACTTTGCATTTCCCAACTCCCATCGACAGTGGAAATAATCAATTTTTTCATGCTTCTACAGCAGTTTTTATGTAGTTTGCGGCCATTTTCTACTGGCCAAAGTGAGAGCCTATAGCTGGCTGCCACGAATGTTAACTAGCATGCAAAAAAAAAAAAAAAAAAAAAAAAAAAATCGATTGTCACAAGTGGGAAAAAATTTAAATCTGCATGGCACTTTACTCCAAATGGCTCATTAAACATTTAAACTCAACGTTTATTCTGATTCCGCAGAACTGGGTTGGGTGTGAAAAAGTATTTGTTGCTAACATTCTTTTTTCATTCGGTTTTTCCAGTTACGAGTCCTTTTTTTTAAAGGTGTTCATTTTGTTTAGTTCTTTTTTCATAACAGATTTAATGTTTAGTATAGAGTTTAGAAAAAAATTCGGAGTGTGAGATAGGCAAGAAGAAAAGCATGTAGCAACATCAGCATGGCAAAAGGCACTCCTTTAAAGGCAAGGAAGGGCAAAAATATTTTAAGTCAAGTAATAGCGATTGCTGTACGAGTCGTACGATTTTTGAATCAAGCACGGGCAATGCTGCTAGTACATACATACATACATATATATATATATATATATATATATATATATAAAAAAAAAAAAACATTGCAACAATTTTTACATTTCTTAAAAAAAATATCAGGATCATTTTTCTTCTTATTTAATTGTGTATACCCAAATACAACCTGTCAAGAGGGGAGGGGTAGCAAAAAAATCCTAAAAAATTATTTGGTCATTTTATCAGATTTTAGGAATTGTATCAATTTGAGAACTTTTCAACATCACAAGCCCTACTGAGATTATTCACAGTTAGTCGTCTCCGATGGTTCAGGCACGCAGCTAGACGCCCAGAGGGAGAGCTCACCCGTAATGTACTTCTCCCTCCTCCTTTTCGTGGCTGGCGAAAACGTGTCGGTGGGCAGCTGAGGACGTAGGCTAGCACAATCAAGGATGACCTAGCAGTACTATTGGGTCCACAAGTAGTTGGTCTCCAACGATGGAATTGCGATTGGCTCGCCATTTTGTGTGACCTGGCTCAGGATCGGCGAGCATGATGTACTCGCTCAGGAGGAAGCCGGTTCAACCCGACCATGGTGAAAACCGATACAAATCAAGTTAGATTAATATCCTCATCCCCATAGCCATCACAATGTTTTGGTTGTTGTGTGCTCTGGGCTTCTTCTGGTGTCTGCCAATCTGGGTAACCTTCAGGGAATTTTGAAATGAACCCATTAATCTATTTAGAGAGGACAATACCTTAGAGGAATAAAAATGCTGATGAGGTTGTCTTGAATGGCTACTCTTCTAGATCTTTTTTACCAATGACATTCCTAATGTCATCAGTTCATGACTCAATATCTATGCTGATGACTATTTATTTCAGTCTTTATTATAAGTCCGACAAAGACAAATTGGCATCCGATCTTGAAAATGACCTTCAGAAACTGGGATAAGAAATGCTTTGTTTATTTTAATACCACCAAAAGAAAACTTCTTTCCTTTATCATAGAGAACTTTTTTTTTTTACCATCCACCAACATGGCTGATGCTGACA
This sequence comes from Acanthosepion pharaonis, assembly GCA_903632075.3. Classification (NCBI taxonomy): domain Eukaryota; kingdom Metazoa; phylum Mollusca; class Cephalopoda; order Sepiida; family Sepiidae; genus Acanthosepion; species Acanthosepion pharaonis. The sequence continues at coordinate 242,378 of CAHIKZ030000007.1, read as the reverse complement.
TCCAGAAAGCAACTCCTTGCACTTTTTTTGGTCTTATGTTTTCTACTGATATGAAGTGGAAAGATTATATTGAATCAACGTCTGCTGCTATGAAAGTTGGTTCATTTTCATTTCAGATGACACTCTTCAGGTTTTGAATTCAAAGTTGTCCTCCAATTTACTCAGAGCTTGGGAAGTGGTGGGAGAGAAGAGATGGATTCATACCTTTCCCCAAGGGTGTTTACCCATAAGTGAATATCATGAATTCAGCTCAGATTCCTCAACCTGAGCTACTATCCATTATCTTACTTATTATAAAACGCAGATTGTGTGTGTGTGTGTGTGTGTTCGTTTATATATTAGATCAGATTTCCTACATTTTTCAACCGATTTCAAAACTTCACAGGACTGCGTAAAATTACCTTGCGGTGGTTCTGACAGCGCCAAAAATTGGAAATACACAATTGTTTTTGCACAAAATCAATTGGAAAACACGATTCTGTCGCCAGAATGGAAGGGGGACAACTCATATAGAGTTATACTTATAAAACCCAGGTTGTTTGTGTGTGTTCGTTTATATATGGGATCGGATTTCCTACATTTTTCAACCAAACTTGGCAGGTAGTGTTCATTGTCTTGCACACTTTTTTCTTTATTTTTACATTCAGAATGCTTTAAAAATTCCATTTACAAGACAATTGTTTATAATAAAATTCTATTCAATCGATAGACTCATAATGATTGAAAACAAAGTTTTTGTTTGAGTTTGACCAATTCATAAAAAAAACAAACAAAAAAAAACTAATTAAGACATGTGTGTCCGTCAACCTTAAACAATAATCTTTGTCAATTTTATTTTTCAGTCTTTATGATGTTCGATACTTGATCTATCTCTTACTGTTACATCCCCGGGCTTTACTGCTATATATATATATATATATATATATATACACACACACACACACAGGTAAGATGAGAATGAATAGAGTATAATCCCAATATTCATTACATTTAACTTGAAAGAGGGCTCAATACAAAGTAGAGGAATATTAAATTTAGTTAATCTGACAATGCCTTTTCTTTGATTTTAGTTAAACTGTGTTGCATCATATATAGCTCATCTTCCTGTTAGTATTAATTTAGATTTAATATAATTTTGTATTAATCTCCTGGTAGTATTAGTAACATCTTGTATGGATGTATTGGTATTTTTGACATTTTGCATTGATTGGTTATTGTAGTTAACACCTTATATAAAGAATCTTTAGTTAACTGTTGCATATTAATTCAACAAGTAAATCTATAGATTTAAATTATTTACAGGTTTCTTAAAGAAGTTATTTATTTATCAACTATAAAAAAGGTTTTTATATATGAAACTCACAAAGCATATAAATTGTCTAGCATTTTGTTATATTATCACTTAATTTTTGTTAGGAAATGACATCATCTAAATGTACATTTATCCATCCACATCTACTAGTTTTAACATCTGTTGCTGTCATTGATTTAAAACCTATAGGTCATGACCCATTTATGGAAATTAATTTCTTAATATTTGCTTCTTCCTTTAGTTTAAATTTAAGATAGGTCATGTCTGATTGGTTGATCTGAGCAAAACCCACAAACCTTATAAACCTCACTTTTCTTTCATTCCCCTTTTTGTAAAAAGAGACTGTATTTTGCTTTTAAATCTGATTAAATCATTGACTCACCATTAATTTACAATTGCCTGATGAGATGTGTTGTATGCACATCGAAACACAACTGTAATTGTGTATTGATTTTGACATGTTTTCAACGTAATATCTTAAAGCGCATAAATTATATATATATATATATATATATATATATATATATATATATATATGTGTGTGTGTGTGTGTGTGTGTGTGTGTGTGTGTTTATAATATATATATTCTTGTTTATGATCACAATCCCCCTCCCCTGCCAGAGGGAGTGATGTGGATTTCCTTATCTCTCACTAGGTTCTTTAGTGCATTTAGGTGTCTCAGTGGTAATGTATTTTTTATAGTTGGTTTCTATTGTAGCAGTGATTATGCCTTGAAAGTAACCTTTGGTGAATTCAGAATCGTTTTACTTGTGATTTTTTCTTTACTATAGTGTCTGCTATATATATATATATATATATATATATATATATATATATATATATATATATATATGTAAAACCAAACAGCTAAGATAATAAAAATCTGGCGTCTCAACACCAATCAATGCTACTTCACATTTAATAATGACTGTTATAACAAAAATTTGGATTACCAATGGGATCACCTCTCAGTGGAGTAATGGCATGCATCTTCTTAGAATTTCTTGAATCCAGCCCTTTCCAAAATATTTTACCCAAACAAATCAACATGCTTTCGTTATATTGATGATGCTCTACTTAGTATATATCCTTGTGATACTGATCTACCTGACTGAGTAGATCAACTAAACAAAGTCAAACATACAATGGAATTTACATACAAAATGGAAGAACACAATTCCTTACCCTTTCTAAGCCACAGCACATTAATAACAATTTAAAACTTGCTGTCCAACCAACAAAAATTACCTAATAAATTTCTATTCCTATTCTGGTAATATCATCAGATTCTACTTAAAAGTACTAAGAATATGCAGCTCAGATTATTTACATGAAGAAGAGAAATACATTGAAAACAAAGTTCTCCAGTACCCTAATTATTTTATATTCAATTTGAAACAAAAACACCAAAAATATTCCAAAACAAAAAAACAGCTCCTCCTGAGAAACCCAATGAATAAAAAAAAAAAAAAAAAAAAAAATATTATCCTGCCTAGTAATTCTGCAACATCTACAATTGAAAAGAATTTATCTAAACTCAACATAAAAGTTGTTATTACTACATCCAAAACAAAAGACTTCATTAATAGTAAACAAAATAATAGGCTGAAACCGAATCGCCTGTAGTAATTGTCACAAAAAAAAATACAGTGTGACACTGTAAGAATGCTGATAATTCGAAGAAAGTAAAAAAGGCTTAAATTAAATTGAAAGGTAGTAGATTGAAGGACATACCAAAAACAAGAGAAAATATACTTTTATTTTGTTTCTCATTTTGTGAATAAGGATCTTGCCAGAAGATAACGCTGAAATCCACTTGGACATCTGGTTAAAGTGAAGCCTAGGGGATGAGGTGAGGGAGTGCGATTTTTGGAAGAGACCAGCAAGCTAGTTACAAATAATGATTTTATGGCTACAGGTGGGTGAGGAAAAGGGTAAAGAAATGATTCTATATCACTTGTTGATGGGTGGGTGGGGGGGGGGGGGGCGAGGATGTGTGCCACTAAAGGAACAAGATTTTCAAGCCAGAAAATTTTGGTCAAGTGGGAAAAAGTAAGCAGAGTTACGGACCAAACTTCATAACTAATTATGAAGTTTGATATTTTATAGTGACATTAAAAATAGCATCTGTTTTGCATTGGGCATCCATGGGCTTGGGTGAAATACGTATTCCCTGGATGTTGGCAACGTTAGGAGCTGATATGAGGAAGTGGGAGGAAAATGAATACGCCCACTGAAAGGTACTGGTGTGAGGTGCAAGCAAGAGAATGGTGTGAGGGGAAAGAACAAGATGGCAGATCGACATGAAAATTACTTCCCAAGACACTCTTAGGAGAGAGTTCTGATTGGATATTTGGAAAATGGAGGAACCCCACATCGGATGAAAACTGTGAAATCCATAAACAACATTTGATCACATATACATTTTGAGAATTTTATATATATATATATATATATATATATATATATATATATATATATATATATATATAATTATATTAAAAGATAGTGAGAGAATTAGTACATATATGAAGTTTGTCGTTTAGCTAATTGGTGTTACCTTCAGCATCCCGACTATAGAGTTTCATAAATAGCTCCTCTAGTAATTACTCTGTCCATTCGTCAGGGGATGTCAGCAATTGACTATATATCTCACATAGTATGGGAATAGCACGTCTCTCACAGCTTCCATACTGAAACAGCAGTTGAATTTTATCAACCTTTTTAAATGTTCTCACATCAATAGGACTTGTTTGCACCTTACATTATCAACAAAATCTGCCTTTAACTTCAAAACCATTGCAACGGGTAAATGTAAACTGGTGTAACTCTCTTCCAACTTCTTACTTCCCAATCAAATTTGACCTTCAAAAATTTAAATGCAATATCAGTCATTATCTTCTGTCTTCTTAATACCTGTCCCTTTGTACTCTCTCTTTAGTAATGTTTTCTTTTTTTCTCATATTCTTTCTTTCACACTTCGTAATTCCTTGCATCTTAGTGACATTATAGCCTTGCTTGGAGTGAAATGATTAAAAAAAAAAAAAAAAAAAAACACAAAAAACTAATCACACACCTGTGGCTTATACTATATTAAGCAGACCTTAGTTACTATTTCTCACTTGTGGAACACTCTTTCGACTTCTTGCTTTCAAATCAGGTGTCTCAATTCTTATTCTTTTATTGTCCTCTCCATTCTCATTTAAAAGCTTGATAGACTTTCAGCAATAATCGTTAACACATCAGCAGTTGACCTAGAGAAGCGAAAGCTATATTGCTTATCTGAAAGAAGACCACGTGAGTCAGAGTTGATTAGAGTGCATCAAGTACTTTGCTACCAGTAATCATGTGAATCAAACTTGTTAGAAGCTATATGGTGCCTCATTCTATCAGCAAAGACTTAGCCTCTTTGAGGCCATGTTTACTATTATTTCGACCAATCACAAATAGGCATAGGTTGTGATTTGAATTATCACACTCCTACATCTGAAAAGAGTATGGTATACTTTTCTGACACTTTTCAAAGGTGACGTGCCAATATGAAGGTTGTGAGTGAAATGTCTGTATGTGATCATAGTGTGCATGTTGGGTCTATTGAGTGAAATCACAGAGGTGACGCTGAGATCCTGTCAAGTGTCAACAGCAAGCCTATCTGTGCATTTGGTGTTGTTTATGAGTGGCTTTCTTAAAAGCAAATTGTAGAGGCTCCTAAGCTCATCTGTTTGTGTTTTTTCTCTGGTGGCAATGTTCATGATTGGTTTGTTTTATATTTTTGAGGTTATTTGTTTTTTGAGTTAGATATGATGTTTGGAGTCCCTATGCAGAGAAGGGCTTTTTTTTTTTTTTTTTGGTTCACTTCCGGCCGAAATGAAGAGCAAATTAAAAAAATAATCTATTTTCAGCAAAGTATGACAATCAATAAATCAGGAAAAATGAAATGCAGTTCTTAAATGCTCATTAAAGCAGCACAAAATAAAGTATTGATGATTTTTATTACCATGAGCAACTGAATTACCTCCCTTAGATTTATTTAACTTGTCTCATATTCTGAACTTTCCCTTGAATGTGAAAAAGTCATGCATCAGAACTCAAATGAACTATAGCGTCTGGAATGCAATCAAATTTATTTAAAGTATTTTTCCATGATTAAAAACTGAATTCAGTATTAGTCACCAATAAATCGCATGTTTTGTAAAACAGAAATAAATAAAAAATAATGGGGCTCTTCGCATGATGCATCAGAAATAGAGTGGCTAGTTTTTTTGAGTAATAAAATAAAATTGAGTATCATTAGTGAATTTTGTTTCCACGGGTAATCAATAAATAAATTATAGCTGAAAGAAATTGTATTGCCTTTCAGAGATTATTTTTAGTTTCAGGTGCAAAGTAGGACTCAGAATATGAGGCCAATTAAAAAGAAATGTTAAGAAGAGAGAAGTAATTCAGAGTTATAAAAACATTGAAGCGGTAAAATCAACAATACTCAAAATATGAAAGTACTTTTAAACGTTGGTGACAATTAGTCAACACGGGAACGTTATTTTAATTTTTTTTTTTTTAACTTACCAATTTTCCCTTGTGTATAAAAAATAGCTTAATAATTTTAATACGCCTATCAACTTAATGAATGATGTTTCAAAAAAAAAAAAAAAAAAATATGCATTCTTTCTCACAATTTAATTCCGGAAACGTAGGTCGACAGATATTTTCATTTTTCAATTAAAACAAAAATGTGAGTTGTGAATTTGAGAGATTTAGAGATTCAAAGTATTTAGTTAAACAGCAAAAATTATTAAACATACGGAACCAAAGATATATTTTTGCTCTCGAAGGTCCTGAAATAATTTTTCCCCATTTTTTAAAAATATAGTAAGTTTACAACTCCTTGTAGAAAATAAATAAAAAAACAAAACAAAAAAAAAAAACGAAAAAGTTTTGTTTTCACTGTTTACCGACTGAATTAACGTTAAGTAAAACTAAAAATATTCTTTCTAAAGCATCTTAAAAAAATTAGTGAATAATAATAATAAAATAGACGAATGTATGAATTTAAATAAACTGAATAAAATAAAATTATTAATTAATTGAAAAAATAACCATGCGGAGCCGGTAGAGATGCGGTGTGGTTTAAAACCTGTAAAGAAAATAATGTCGGGAGGTCAATATTAACATTTCACATGGCTATTAGCATAATAATTAATAACTTCACTTACGGTCAAAATGTGTGAAAGTTTACGAATAAATCGACTATATTAATGGCACACAAATTACGAGGACGAAGAAACCGCGGTTCAAACTAAGTCTTTATTGAACTTCCATTTAAGGAGAATTAAGAAGACAAGGGAAGTAACTCTCAACTGTTTTCTTAATTATCGCGAAGCCCAAATTAGTGACTTGGAACAATATCGAAATAATTTCGTTTTCTTCAACGAAAGTTCATAAGACGCATAATAAAATATAAATTTTGATATAATATAAAGTAGGTACCGCCACGAAATCGTTAAAATATCAGCATACCATGATGAAAACATGCTCCAAACGCAATGAAAAAATAGTTTTATCGTCAAAATCTTAATGTCGCAACTCAAAAGAGGAATGATCAGAGTATTTTTTGAATATTTAATTAAATCTTTTACTCCTTTTTAGAATATTCAAAATTTTGATTAAAAAAATTTATTTTTCTTGCGTCAGCGATTGTACTAACTTTTGTCATAGTAAATTTTAGCCTCTTTTTTTTGTAGTGACCGACACATTAATTTGAAAATTATTGCAAAAATCAAATAATTGTTGGATTTTAATGAAATTTTCAGGATTTATTCACGAATGAATTTAAATTATTTTTAATTTTTTTTATTAGAAAATCTTCGAAAATTTTCTTTTACATGTGCTTCACCCCACTCCTACTTAAGTTTATGAAAGCTTGAGAAATAAATCTAGATAATTTGTACTAGTGACTAAAGCAGAATTTTTTGAAGGATTTATTGTAAATCACCGAACATTTTTGCAAAATCGAACCCTTTCTTACCGAAAATCTGTTCTAAATCGAAAAATAAAACCACAATAAAACTAAGACATTATTTATTGGAAAAGCTTTCAATTGCTTTTATGAATAATAAAGACAATATTGTCTGAAAAAAAAACTCTGATGAAAAATGAATTTTTACAAGATTTGTTGTCATTTTTTTACAAGTTTAAATTGAATAATATATAATTTTTTAAATCTTTTAAAATTCATTTTCAATGTGATAACACTTACGAAATATTGTTATAAAACTATATTTACTATTCATGTAAAGCTCATTACAATCTGACGACCTCGAATATTTTAAAAAGAATTTCGATTTGTTTTTGTATGTGTGATATGTGTGCAGAATTTCAAAGTATGGATGTACAATCTTATACCATAATCATTAAAAGGTCACGTGTTTTAAGGGTTGTCCCACTTTACGAGAAAAACCGTCATAAAATTTATCGTCTGCTTCACCATACTTACCTATGAACACATTCGGCGGTCATTGGCCTGTCAATAAATCGATTAACACGTCATAAAAAACAAGACCCCATGGTTAAGAAATGCTTGTATACAACATTTTATGCTATAAGTAAGTAATATTTGTTTCAGATGCTAATTTTCCTCAAATAACGTTTCAGAAATATATATTTTATTTTTGCAAGATTTTTATTACCGAGAATTAACTTTTGTTTACAAATGTATCAAAAACGGCCGTTTTGATCAAGTTTACTGAAGAAAAATCGATTCCGATCAATATAATTTATGTTTGAAATACACCACAGAGTATTTTGCTTACTGGAAATGGTAATTTTAAAATCTTTTAGTTTTCAATTAAAGTTAAAATGAAAGCTTCAAGAAGGTTTTCATATTTAAAAATTCATTTTAAACTTTACGCATACCGAATTAGTAGAGGTACTTAATATAAAGTAATTTTTTTTTTATATATATGTTGATATAATATCAGTTTTTCATGATAGCTCAATGGAGAAAAAATGACTTGTAATTTTCAGTAGCGCTAAAATTAAAAACAAACACACAAACAAATAAACCATCTAGATATCGCCACAAACTTTCTTTAAAAAGTTCGAAAAACGCATTAATTTGAAAGATAATAGCCTAAAAACTAATTCGTATTAAAAGAAAAATTAATTTCCGTATGTAATTAATTTTTTTCGGCATTTAAAAGTGCCTAAAAATTTAATTGCGGACAGAACATTTTCTCGTCGCTCATTAAACCGCCATTGACATTATAGACGAAAAATGAAAACAAATTCAAAAATCCAATATTTCTCCTAGAGATAACTTTCAAATTTAAATGATTAATTAACTTGATTTTTGAAATGTAATGTTTATCTTTTACTTAAGACCTAATGAAAATAACGTTTATTTACGCACGGTAACCTTGGGCTCAAAGGTTACAAACAAAAACTGCATAATGACACCGCTGACTTAAAAAGAGCGCGAAAAATAACGAAATACGAAACAGCAGGGTAATAACCAAAACATTGGCATTTATATTTAAAAATTGATTATCTTTAACCTTATATAAGCCATAGTTATATTTTGTATTCTATACGCTCTTCATTGTAGAATGAATAATTTTATTTTTTTATAGATTGGAATAGGTACCTCCACAAAAATCGTGATACCTAAGGTTTAAGCCTTCTTGAAGCTTTCATTTTAGCTTTAATTGAACGCTAACGGGTTAAATTTACTATTTTCAGTAAGTAAAATACTCTGGTGTATTTCAAACAAAAATTATATTGATTGGAATCGATTTTCGTTTTTTTTTTTTAGTAACATGAAGAAAATCGTCCATTTTTGAGACATTTGTAAGCACAAGTCATTTCTCGATTTTAAAAATTTTCGAAAGATAAAATATGCTTTTCTGAAACTTTATTTGAGAAATATTAACTGATTTGAAGTCTAATTAATCTGATTTGAAATAAATATTATTGACTTAAAGTTTAAAATGTCGCAGAAATGCATTTTTTTTAACTCGACGGTAGTTGTGTTTTTAACTCGACAGTAGCTGATTTGACGTGTTGACAGCCTAATGACAGGTTTAATGCTGCTCTACGGAGACTTCATCTATAAAACATGAATTAAGAAAATTACGTCAGCGAATATCTTACTTATTATAAAACGCAGAATGTGTGTGTGTCTGTACGTTTATATATTGGATCGGATTTCCTACATTTTTCAAACGATTTCAACAAAACTTCACAGGACTACGTAAAATTACCTTGCGTGGTTCTGACAGCGCCAAAAATTGGAAAAACAATTGTTTTTGCACGAGGCATCACGAGAATGAGAGGGTGACAACTCATATCGAGTTATACTTATTATAAAACCCAGGTTGTTTGTGTGTGTGTGTGTTCGTTTATATATGGGATCGGATTTCCTACATTTTTCAACCGATTTCAACAAAACTTCACTTTTTTTTTTTTGGCAGGTAGTGTTTCTTATTGTCTTGCACACTTTTTTTTCTTTATTTTTACATTCAGAATGCTTTAAAAATTCCATTTACAAGACAATTGTTTATAATAAAATTCTATTCAATCGATAGACTCATAACGATTGAAAACAATGTTTTTGTTTGAGTTTGGGTTTGACCAATTCGTAAAAAAAAAAAAAACTAATTAAGACATGCGTGTCCGTCAACCTTAAACAATAATCTTTGTCAATTTTATTTTTCAGTCTTTATGATGGTGGATACTTGATCTATCTCTTACTGTTACATCCCCGGGCAACGCGGGGCTCTACTGCTAGTTTTATATAATTTTTAATTGTTCAGTAATCTTAAAAATTTAGGAAAATATTCTATGTAATTTAATGTTTTATTACATTTTAGAAACCTTGACGTTAAATTTACTATAGTCATCGATCTTATTTTTTGATAATGTCGTATATGGTTGCCTGTGCTTACATAAATGGGCACGTTTATACACATAAAAAAAATTCAACATTCTTTTAAAAATATTGGTGATTGAGGATTTGTATTAAGCTTTTCTATTTATGATTAGTAAATATAGTTTTCACTTAATAACAATATTATCAAAACTCCTGAAATTAATACAGAATTTACAAAGATTTAAAACCCAATAAATTTTTCTAAATAGAATTAAGAAAAAATGAAAACAATTCTTGTAAAAATTCATTATTCATCGAAAAGATTTTCTTATAACAATAGTGTCCTTGTAGCGATTGCTATGTTTTTCCACGCCCACATTTTATTCGCCTGCGATTGGCTAATAAATCACTACTACTTTTATATAGGACAATTTAGCCATCGCAATCGTTTCTTTGAATCCTTCGGTTTTGAGCTTGCTTGCTTGTTCTGTTAGTACGAATGTACATATTTTAGTGCAAGATTAAGTTTTCCCGCGTTGTCGTGGGAGCCTACCTTTTTTCCATAAAAGAGGCGACTTTTTCACAAGTCGTCAGTAAGATCCAGTAAAATTCACCTGTCCGTACAAGTTCACGATCTTGCTCATAACATTTCAAACGCACACACAGACACAGAATTTCGTAATATAAACTTACATTTCTCTCTGTGACTTAGCCAAGCTCAATCAACCAGGACTCTGGTGATTTCGAACCATTCTATAACACAACATATTTCTGATCAATTGTATTCTTGTGTTATCTATTCTAACAAACAGACCTTGTTCTAATATTGATTCCTGAACATTTTTCTCTCAAAAAGAACAATCAATTACAAATCAAAATACAATTAAAGGGAGACAACTTCTTTCCCTTAATCTATACATTGAATACAATTTTATTGCATGTTTTGTTCTTGTATGTTATTTCAATATATACTTGTTGATTCACAGTTTGGATTTTTTGTTGTTTACTTGAATCCTGTACGTTGAAAGTATAATAATATAAATAGTATTGGTCTATCTACAAATGGACACATTTACAATTGGAAACCCCGACGTTCCAAAAATAAATCTTTCAACCAATAGCCCCTTACATCCTTAATATATTTTATTTATAAAAGCAATTACAAGCTTTTCTAATTAAATAATGTCATAGTTGTATTGCATTTTTTATTTTACGATTCAGAGCAGATTTTCGGTAAATGATGTTTCTGTTTGACAAAAACAAATTGACGATTTAAATTCTCCAGGGAATTCTGCTTTTAAATAATATAAATACGAAGTTAATGACATTTTAATTTCTCGAAATTTCATAAAATTAAGTGGTGGGTAACAGATATAAAAAATATTTTTACAAAGATTTTCTAAAATAAAACATTTTAAAAATAATTTAATTCGTTTGGGAGTAAGTCCTGAAGATTTCAATAAAATCCGACAATTATTTGATTTTTGCAAGGATTTCCAAACAATGTGTTTTTTTTTTTATCACAAAACAACTAAATTTCCTAATATTTAATCCTTGGTTCACACTCTGACGACAGAAAAAAAAGATTTTTAACCAAAATTTCGAAAGTGTTAGAAAGGATTTAAAATTTTAATAAAATAATAAAAAATACTCTGGTTTTCCCTCTTAATAACGACATAAACATTTAAAACTTTGTTTTCATCAAGTTTGGGGCCTTTTTAATCATGCCTACATTGATGAAAAAGTTTACTAAAAAAAAAAAAAAATTACTTCTAATATCTAAGGTCACTACAAAATGATAGTTTTGAGTTTTATTCATTACTTTTACTTTTTAAAATTATTTTTTTCATATTTCGTACCATAAAATACATAACTGCAACCAATGTGATTTTTTAAAAGTAATTCTGAATTTAAGAAAATGTATTAAAATGGCGGAGATGTTAATAATAAAAAGATTACTTTTTGTACTTCTGCCAGCGATTCTGATTGGCTCTGCATACGTAATGTCTATTTTTGGCCATGGATTTTAAATTCCACAATTGTTATTATTCTGACCCGCCAGGAGTTTAGTGAAGTGTCTTTTTTTCGTTTTTTTTTTCTGTTTTTTTTTTTTTTTTTTTTTTTTAAGCAATTCACCCCAAGCAAGGCGGGGGTGCCACTAACACGCAAGGAGTGAGAGTAAAGAGGAAAAGGATAAAGAGAAGAACAGGGATCAACTTCAAGGCATCAGAAGATGTCGATTGACATTACATTTGAATATTTGAAGATTATAGCTATCAGGAAAGCAAGTAATAGGAAGGGAGTTCCACTGACGGGAGGTGCGAGGTAAGAAGCTGTTGGAGTAGAAAAGATGGCTACATTTAGCCGTTTTCACAGTGAAATGGTGGGACCGAGATGCGCGCTTAAATTCATGCAGTTTGGGAACCAGGGAAAGTAGACACGCTCACATGCTGAACATAACTTGTACACACTCACAAAAAACGCTTCTTATACAGCAATATCTTTCAAGAACAATCATTACAAGATATTCTCATGAACATTCTTCCAGTGAACTTTGAACCAAATAACTATCTCCCACTAAACTCTAAAATAACAGTTAAAGAGAGGCAACTCTTGGTTAATTCAACCTTTCTTACGTAAATGCACGTTTTCTTTCACATCGTTGTTTGATCTTGTACATCTTATTAAAATACATATTTTATGTGCAATAATTTGGTTATCCTTCTTGCGTAAGCCTTGTTTCCTAATCAAAAGTTAAATTAATGTGGTGAAGTCCGCCACAAAGTTTTAGACCAGATAGAATAATGAAACTGATATAAAAATGAATCATTTCTCTTCAAAATTACAAGGGTCGATTGATAAGTAAGGTTTCCAATCCTATAAAACAAGTTTCAGACCAGATAGAATAATGAAACTGTATTCAAAATGAAGTCAATTTATTTCTCTTTAAAATTACAAGCCTTGATTGATAAGTAACGTCGCCAATCCTATAAAAATAAGTTTTAGTCTAGCTAGAATAATGAAACTGGTATCAACATGAAATTTGTTTCTCTTGATTTTCAAGTGTGTACCTCCAAACATTATCTGATGAATCCAAAGAATCTACCGATGATAATTTAAAAACAATGAACAATTGCAAATCGTTGACGCACAGTATATTTAACTTCTGCGTAGAAATATAAGAGTTGCTTCCCTTTAACTATATTGTCCGATTTGTTCGTTTCAAATTTCATTCGGTTGTGAAAAGAAAAGGAAAGCGTAAAAAAAAAAACAAGAAAAAAGAAAAAGAAAACGTAAAGGAAAGTAAAAAAATAATCAAAATAATTTTTAAAAAAAGAAAGAAAATTAAAACCAAATAGATAAGAAAAAAGAAAATCCCCCAAAAAAGAGTAAAAAGTAAATGAAAAAAAAATTAAGGAAAAAGGAAGGAAAACAAAAAATAAAGAAAGAAGTGAAAAATACAAAGAGAAATAAAAAAAAAGAAAGAATAGAAAACTAAACGTAAAAGAAAAGAGTTAAGAAAAAAAGAAAATGAAAAGAGAAAAAAGAAAGAAAAAGAAAAGAAAATGAACATAAAAAAGAAAAGTTAAAGTAGAATTAATATGCGAAGAAAATAAAGATGAACAAAAAAGAAAAAGAAGAAAAAGAAAAGAAGAGGAATGAGATAAGAAAAAAGAAGTGAAAATAAGCAAAAAAAAAAAAAAAATACAAATAAAAGAAAGCAAAGTAAAAAAGAAAAACAGAAAAGAAAAATGAAAATGAAAAAAATACAAGTTTTAAGTATATCTGTAGTTTTTTTTATTAACGTCAAGAAACGCTGAGATGACTTCAATTCTTTTTCTGTGTCAGCCAGAGAGGAGAAACATTTTGTTCATTAGAGGTGCACTTTACAGATGTTATTTTAAGCGTATGGTGGCAGAACAAAGAAAAAAACAACGAAGGTTTAAAGAAATAAACAATTGTATTAACGTAAAATACAACAAATGATAAATCGATGTAGATGTCTCTCATAGAAAAAAAGATGTGTAAATGTCATCAGCTGGGGCGACGGCTTTCGGCGCGCTGTCTCTTGGAGATAGAAGGTCGTTTTCCGATGAAGCCCGTGAAGGTGCCGTCCAACTGCCGAAAATATTTTTCTGATGGACTCTTTTATCCTTTCTTAGGCTCAAATCGGCTCCAGTTTTTATTTTGTTTCTTTAGGCGGGAGTGGCTGCTATTGGGTGGAAATTCTGGATTGTATTGCTTATTTTTTCTTTGTGTGTGTGTGTGTAAAAAAGGAAGACATCTGCAGAGCCTTGCGCAGTTGACGGAATTTTAGTTCAGTCCTGGGTGTTCAGAGTCTTCACATCCGGCCAGTTGTTGAAATCAGTGTAGGATGAATCAGAAGATCTGGTTTTAGGAAGAATGTAACACAAGCACAGATCAATCAGCTTGTGAGGATCTATTACGTACGAACATACATACATACATACATACAAAAATACAAATCACATACAACGCCAAGCATTCATTGGTTAATTAATCATCAGATCGTTATTATAGACAATTTACAAATCGCAGTGATGCGACAATGTTGTAATCGCTCTATTTTTAAGTAATCAATTTTGCGCACTTTTGGGAGAAACGGATCACAGAAGCTTTCTTAAGTCTCCCCAAAGCCCGCTCGCTCGCTGATTGGTCTATGCCAACCAATCAGATCGTCTGCACATGAAGAATAATTCTTCCCGCGCAGCGATTTGGAGCCTACGGTCACTTATTTAAGCAAGAGTTTTCTAATCCTAATTAGTGAGATTTCAGCTGCCAAACGAATCCCCGATAGTTGAAACCATGCACCAACCTTCTCACTCACACACACCACTCACATGCTGAACATACCTTGTTTATACTCACATAATCTTTTCTTACATGGCAAAATGTTTTCAGAACAGTCATTATATGAGACTCTCATAAACATTCTTCCAGTGAATTTTGGAACACTAAACTAACAGTTAAAGAGAGACAACTCTTGGTTTATTCAACCTTTTCTTACTTAAGTGCATGCTTTCTTTCACATCGTTGTTTGATATTGTACATCTTTTTAAATACAAATTTTATGTGTAACAATGTCTTTGGCTCATCCTTTTCTGCGTCAGCCCTGTTTCCTAATCTAAAGTTAAATTAATGTGGTGAAGTCTGCCACAATGCCGTCCAACTGCCGAAAATATTTTTCTAATGGACTCTGTGTGTGTGTAAAAAAAGATATCTGCAGAGCCTTGCGCAGTTGACGGAATTTTAGTTCAGTCTTGGGTGTTCAGAGCCTTCACATCTGGCCAGTGTTTGAAATCAGTGTAGCATGAATCAGAAGAAGATCTAATTTTAGGAAGAATGTAACGCAAACATAGATCAATCAGCTGATGGGTGGTTTGACACGGCCGAGTTTAACGTGGGTTTTTCCGAGCCCTTAGACACGGCCAAAAATATCCCCTTTCAACCCGCATAAGCGGGTTCGGGATTCTGTCTACCTCTCCGGACGAAACTTTGCCCTTCGGCCAAAGCAGAGAGTTCGAGAGAAGTCGCACACAGTCAGAAACTGCCTCACGACTCTTTTGGTAGGAAGTCTCGCAGTTAGTATTTATGAGAGGAGGAAGAGTTCATTTTACTGGAGGGAGTGTTTACCACAACACTACCTAAATTATGATGATTAATAGAACAACCTTTCTGATTTGTATTCTGTGGTTTTGTATTGTACGGTTTAATTGGTGTGTTTTAAGATTCTGTCTATATTTCTGAGATGAGGTATTATGTACATTATTTACATTATTCGGACTATTGTCCTCATCTTTGTCGCCATATTTATCACAACGTTTCGGCCGTTGTACGCTCCGGCCTTCTTCAGGTGGTTGGAATGTCGAACTGAACCCTTTATTTCGCTCACTGGGGTATACTGTTCTAGTTCCACGTGCCATGTTTGATGGCTGTCAGTTATCAGTTATCTCCTGCTAATTTCCCTCTGTCTTCAAGGACACATGGCACAGTGGATAAAGCCGTTGGTTAGATCCAGTGACAGGACCCAAAGAGTGTGAGCTCAATACCCGGTTAACACGACGATAAACAGCAGCAAAGGTTGGATGACTCGGCGGCCTTCGGTTTGAAAACGCAATCTGATACAGCAGCGCAGCCTCGCGTCCATTACCATTCGCACTGCTGTACGTATAAATCATATCTACTTGCTCAAGATATGAATACCTTGCCATTGTGAAACGGAAAACGTCTCAGTTAATTCACTACTACATACGTTAAACGTTGAAGACAGACTAGTCACAAATGTACACGAACGACAAATGTAACCTAGTCTACACGACAGCACAGCGCCATCTACCGCAAATTTTCTTTAAACTTAATAACTCAAAAAACGAAGGATTTGCAGACATACGTTTATATGAACTTTTGACTTTGTTTAGGTGTGCTGAACCCGCCCCAAAGTTTGTATATATAAATTTCAGTAAAGATGACTGACAAGGTGTTGCGATTAAGTTTTTTTTTATTTTATTTTCCTTGTGTTTTCTTTTCTGGACATAAACGGTGTAAAAATTGTAAGAATTTTGTATGTCGGAGTACTTTCGGCTATTCTTTTAACCGTTATTAAGGATGTTTTTATTTTTATTCTGAACTGCATGTGCAGATTTTTTTAAAATGTACCTAGTGTTATGTGAATGATGTTCTTTTTTTCCAAACACAGTCAGCACATTGTGACCGTGTTCATAGTCGATGTCATTAAGTGTTGGCTTTTTCTTTTTTATTATTAATGTTTCCATTATTTTTAGTTTTTTAGTCTTTTTTTTTTACATGTGGATGAGGCTAGTATATAAATATTTTATTTTATCTTAACGTAGATATTTAATTAGCTTTACTTTTAATTGTCTTCTACGGAAATTTAAGAAAACTGGAGGTAGAAAAATTGTGTTGCACCACTTTTTATAAATGAACCGGGTCTGGTCCTTTTGAAAATCAGCATTCAGATTTGTAATTTTTACCTGTGCTGGAACGCTAACCACTGGCACCAGTGGAAAATACTCAACCAAAAAGGCAGGCAACGTATATATATATATATATATATATATGAAGAAAAAACAAACAACTTTACAGCAGTCACATCAAGAATCTCTTCAGATTGAGAAGAATCTTAATTAAAAACTGGGGCATTTCCTGTTTATCATGAGGTCACCGACTTTCACTATATTCGCCTTCTCGATCGAGAGGTCACATTCTCTTGCGAGGGAATTTCTCTCAACTAAATTAAAATCTTTTGGATACGCAATACGTGGCTCAGTATAAGTGTTTGGAATTTCAGGTGTGGAAGTAAGGTTATCATACCGGAAGATACGGAAGTTAGTATTCTAAATTAAGGAAACGGTTTCATTCATTGTCATCGGATCGTCAAATAATCTTAATTAGATATAAATATTTACCGGCATTGTTTTCAGACTCTCCCTTCCTCTGTTCAATGTATTTACTCTCTCCATCCCTTTATGTGCCATAGCTTTGCAGGACATAGAGTATCATGATCCCCTCTCTCAATTTCTATATGCCATCTCACTTCAGTACATGGTCGATCATGATTCTCCACAACTTCTTCTCTCTGTAATACTTGCTTTTTTGTGATCCATTTTGTATTTGTGGTACTTGTTCTTCTTTCTATTTGATCAAACTTATCAAAAAGATTTTCTCACTCTCTTTGCTAGATCCATTTAGGACATGGGTTATCATGGCTCTCCACAGCTTCCTGTCTTCTGTTGCTCTCAGCAATACCTGTTTCTATATTTTTCATTTTATATTTGTGGTACTTGTCCCTCTGTCCATTTGCTTAAATTTGTCGAGTAACTTCTCTGCGTTCATTTCTATGTTCCTTTAGGACGTGTTTAATCATGGTTCTCCACAGCTTCTCGTCTTTTATTGCTTTCAGTAATATTTGTTCCTTTATAACCCTTCTTTGTTTTTATGATGTTTGTTCCTCCATTTTCTCCCTTTGTACGTAACATATTCCTTCAGAACATGAGCGATCATGGTCCTCCACAGTTTCCCGTCTTTTGTTGCTCTCAGTAATACCTGCTTATTTATGCTCCCACTTTGACTGTATGGTACTTGTCTATTCATCCATTTGCCCAAAAGTCATAAACATGTTCCTCGTTACGTTTGTCTGCTTCTTTGACTTCAATGTCCCCTATAGGCATTAAATTCTCCAAACCTGCTTGCGGACAGTTGCTACCTCTCTAATCCTGGTTGTAGACAGCTGGTAATCTACCATTCGTCTGTCCATTGAATATTGCTGCCATATCTGGTCTGGTGCTCCGGCTATATATCTCAAGGAAACAGAAGAATCTGCAATGTTATAGGTCCTAACCTAGCGTATCGACTTCAGTCACTTTCCCATCACAGTCACATGGCATCCCTTTGTCTTTTCTAAAAATATTTTCATGGTTCTCATCCTTGGGACCTTGAACACATAACTTTAAACGTATTACTAGATTGTCAATTAGGTCTGATCGTTTTGCTGTTGAAATTGCTGAATGTAACCGTAAGTTCTATTCTAATATTTTCTTCTCTCTCACTTCTCGCCTGTGGAACCTTGCTTCCCTGCCGCCTACGATCTTCAAAAATTTAAATGCAACGCCAATCGCCATCTTCTGTTTTTCTGAATCTATCTATCTATCTATACAATATATATATATATATATATATATATATATATATATATATATATATATATATATATATATATATGTGGTGCAGTTCAATTTATATTACAATGAATCATACATACAAAAAACTTTACTAATCTATTTTTTGTATGGATGATTCATTGTAATATATATATATATATATATAGAGAGAGAGAGAGAGAGAGAGAGAGAGAGAGAGAGAGAGAAAGAAAGAGATAGATAGATAGATAGGATGCTGGTGAAATATACGTTATCTATCTATCGACCTATCTACACACACACACATATATATATATATATATATATATATATATATATGTATAGATAGATAGATAGATAGATAGATAGATAGATAGATAGATAGATAGAAATTTGAACAGGTTGAAATAGATAGATAGAAATTTGAATAGGCTGAAATAGATAGATAGATAGATAGATAGATAGATAGATAGATAGATAAAATTGTGTCACCGAGAATTCTTCCTGAGCAAAAGCCAATGTTGAAGCTTTCGTACCAGCCTGGAAATACCAAATGAAACCATAATCTCCTACTTGGTTCTTGCCTGCCTGTTTAACTGTTTTAGCCCACTATTCTCGCAATTCTAACCTGTGGAACTCCCTTGCATTTTTTTTTATTTAGACAATAGTGTCCCTAATATATCTTATTCCTGAAAATAAAAACCTTTTTAATTAAATAATATCTCTCTCTCCTACCATTCGCCCGTCCATTGAACATCGCTGCCATATCTGGTCTGAAGCTCCGGCTATATATTTCGCGATTCACGATATAATCAAAAGAAGGGCCTGTAATGTTATCGGTATTGATATTAAATTTAATCTATTAGCCTGGATTTAAAACTGAAATAAAAGCTTTAAGAAAAATTTTTCATTTTTAAAAATTCATTTTATACCAGAGCTATCATTTTTCTTTGGTGGTACACACACACACACACACACACACACACACACACACACACACACACACACACACACACACACACACACACACACACACACACACACACACACACACACACACAGACACACAGATACATACTCTATTCTCCCGTTGAATTCGACGTATGAGGGAGGTCAACAGATGAGTTCCTATGAACCAACAGTTCGACAACAGCACATGAGATTTGATTGTAGTGGTGAAGGTTTTGTGCAGAACCATTCATTTCTTTTTGAAGGGCCGTATACAGAGACCTGGTGCATTGCGTGCCACAAGTCCCCAATATATATATATATATATATATATATATATATATATATATATATATATATAAAACAAAATGAGAACAAATGGAATATAATTCCACTGACCGTAACATTTAATTTAAAAGTGGGCTCAATACATTTATTTTAGGTGATTAAAAGGAAAATATGTTAAAAATCACTACACAATTACAATTATGTTTCAACACTACAAATTAATCGTTCACACGCCAATAATTTAACATCGCCCGAGGAGACACATTTGGAGTGTTGAAACATAATTGTAATTGTGTAGTGATTTTTAACATGTTTTGTTTTAATATCCTAAAATAAATAAAATTATATATATATATATATATATAATGAAAAATTATTACCTGTAGAACAACATTTCCGCCTGGAAAAACACGATTTCAAAACCCATGCCAAATTCACTATAATTGAGAGAATAGAAAAGTTCAGAGCAGATAACATTAGAAAGATTTTAGAGTCCCATGAAAATAAGTTGCTACAACGTCTAAAAACACAATGTCCAGCCGGGCTAAACCATAAATTTAACAATATAGATAGTACTAATATATAACTCAACAAATCAAAACTTACCCACATTTCTTACCCACACAAGACAGACATGCTTACGGAGGTGTGGAGGCCTCACACTTATACACACATCCACTTACACACATCATACTCACTCACTCCCTAATGAGCCAAATGATAACACACACCCACAGCAATAAACGCGCTTACACATATCATACTCACTCACTCCCTAAGAACCAAATAACACACACACAAACACTAAACAGAGACACATCCCCTCTCCAGGACCAATAAAACTGTCAAACTGACCACGGGAATTCAGAGCAGCATGGATCCATCTCTTATCTCAAATAACAACTTAAGAGACTGTTTGACCAACACAAGGAATGTTAAAAGATTCATGTTAAAAAGTAAAAAAAACAAAAACAAATGAAAACTACAGACAAAAGTTCATTTTCTCCATCAAGACATTCATTTCTGTAGTTTACTGCTACCAGCAAGCAGAAATATTTCTTCTCCCGATGATGGCCATTTTGGCCAAAACTAGTCGAGGAATCTAAATGAAATAATAATAAAAAAACGAAAGAATATTAATCTACAACCCAGTGTGCCTGAAGATGTTAATTTTTTAATATTGGTGTATACGGAATAAATTCCAATAACCAACAATTACTATTCTTAAAAGAAACAACTAATTCGGAAATTTGAAAAATTTATTAAAAATTTGATAAAACAAATTTGTCGATATTATTCAAACAAACATGTTTGAAATGAATTATTAGTGTCGAAATACACCACACACACACACACACACACACACACACACACACACACACACACACATATATATATATATATATATAAAGACAAAAGGAAAACTTATCTTAGCCGACGCATTTCGTCCTTTGAGTTACATTATCAAGGCAAGAATTCCCTCAGATGACGAAACGCGTCGGCTAAGATAAGTTTTCCTTTTGTCTTTATTCATAACGTCCTCTTACAGATATACCCTATCTAAAATTTTTACACACACACACACACATATATATATTATAATATTATTATTATAATAAATTACAAAAAAAATTTTTTACATCGCTACATAAAAACTTTGATGTTTTGGTACTAAGATGGTACCTCTTCAGGCGATAGTAGATAACGGTTGTATTGAACACTTTAAAAAAAAATAACTGCTTCGAACTGTGGATTTTTACCCCATCTATTCTTTCTCTCATTTGGATATATATATATATATATATATATATATATATATATATATATATATATATATATATATATATAAAAAATGGTTATAAAGTCCAATCGTCAGGCCTGACGACAGTCTGTTTCATGCTATATGCAACTGTCGTCAGGCCTGACGATTATGTTATACTTTTATATTTACACACGCTCTATCTCTGATATCGAGCACTTTATCCCATAAATATAGCACACCTTAAGACTATATTTCTTTATATATATATATATATATATATATATATATATATATATATATATATATATATATAAAATATGTGGTGTAGTTCCATTTATATTACAATGAATCATTCATACAAAAAAAAACTTTTACTAATCTACTTTTTGTATAAATGATTCATTGTATATATATATATATATATATATATATATATATATATATATATGTGTGTGTGTGTGTGTGTGTGTGTGTGTGTGTGTGTGTGTGTGTGTGTAGTAGTAGAACCACTTTATCTACTGTAAGGAAGTTCTAATTCTACTTCTGATTGTTAAATCGACAGATAAGAGCTAAACATCTATGTAAGTGTATATATTTTAATTAGGAAATCGACACCGTAATTTCAAAATCGTAAGGAAAATTATTTTTTTTCTTTAAATCCCTTTTTTACTCAAACTTTTATTTTTACAGAATTGAGCTGGTCTAAAATCGATGCTTATTTTAATCAGCATCTTTTTTTTTACTATGTCAGCCCATTTGATGACAGAGGGGACGCAATTCTCTCCACACTGAGAAATATATTTGAATTACGCAGCAAACCAAGCATTGAAATGAAATGAAATGAATCAGAAAAACAAAAAGAATCAGTAGTTGATGAACAAAAAAAAAAAAAAAAAAAATTCATACTTGTATCCTCATAATCTAATGAATCAGAATTGCTCGCGTTGAAAAGAATAATCTAATATACAGGGTGTCCATAAAGTTCGTGTGCACTTTAAAAAATTACAACTTTATTTGTATTTACGATAGAAATAATCTGTAAAAAATGTTATAAAATTTAATTTAGTTTTAAGTATAGCTAAAATAACTAATGTGATTTCAGGCATTACTGTAAATCAGTTGGCAAATATTTTCCGTGAACAGCAAAATCGTATTACCCTTTGTATTGCTAATGATGGAGGACATGTGGAAACTTAAATAAAATTTCAATAAAAGCTTAAAAAATATAGATTTACTTCTTTCTAATCCTTTTTGCCAATTGTTTCTATCGCAAATACAAATAAAGTTATAAATTTTTTAAAATGCACACGAACTCTATGGACACCCTGTATAAAACTTAAAGTTTCTGTGCGTGCTTCTTCGAAACATTGATAATTAGTAAAATATATCTATAAAGTTGCTTGTCTGTCTGTGTGTGTAAATATTACATAAACCCGTGATATTAAATAAATGCATTTTTGTCATTTATGTCTGTTGGCATGTGTCTTATATCTTGCCCAACTTAATGGAGATGACTAATTTACATCCATTCAGTTTTCAAAATGACCGTGTTTTGTTCGTAATTTCGAAACTGCTCCTTTTTTATCTTTATAAATAAATAATTATTTTGTTGATGGCATTTATAATGAAACTGTTTAGTCATTTAAATTCTGCACTGAAATTGATATCCACCTTAGCATTTAGATCACAGCTTGCCAATTAACGGAATAAACATTGTATAAAAAGAAATGAGAATTGGATGAGTATATTTTGGAAAATTAACAAATACAATAAGTTCTCTGTGGGATCAGGTTGAGATCATAGACAAAGAACACCATTGGAAAATTCGTAAACTTAAGGAATCAGCACATATGTTAGGCCAGAAAAATCTCCTGAGCCGACCAAACATAGAAATGAATACAATATGGGAATCAGTAATAAGGAGTACCAGAGAAAAGCGATAATAACAACGAAAATTGCAATATGAACTCTGGTAAAAACATAAAATGATAACAGCAAAAATTGCAATATAAGCACTGGTAAAAATGGTTGCTGAAGACATTAGGTTTATAATACCCAGAAATTCATGCACAGATGTGCTCAAGGACACATGGAACTGTGGATAAAGGCGTTGATTAGATCCAGTGACAGGACCCAAAGACTGTGAGTTCAATACCCGGTTAAGGCAGAGGAGAACTTGGAGAGGGGAATTAACAGGAGATAACTGATAACTGACATCCATTATACATGGCACGCGGAACTAGAACAGTCTACCCCAGTGAGCGAAATAAAGGGTTCAGTTCGACATTCGAACCACCTGAAGAAGGCCGGAGCGTACAACGGCCGAAACGTTGTAATAAATATGGCGACAAAGATGAGGACAATAGTCCGAATAATGTAAATATTGTACAATAAGTACACACCCCTTTCTGGTTTTTTGAACAGGAGTAGAGGTTTATCCATTGTCTTCTGTTTAGGGTTGGGTTTCTGCTTCATTCTAAAGTTTGCTTGAACATTTTACTTCGAACGTCTCATGTACTCTGAAATTTATTTACTAATTATTTTTATTTTTCCTCCTCAATAGGAGTAGATAGGTTCGTCTATCGCTCCGTTCACATTTCTCTCTGGTCTTTTGAGCAGGAGTAGAGGTTTATCACGTACTTCCTGTTTAGGATTGGGTTTCCGGTTCCTTCTAACTAAATTCTAATTCAGCTCTATACTTCCAACGTTTTTGCCTAAACTCTGAAATTGTATTTACTATTTTTTCCTTTTTTTCGTTTCTTCTCCTCATTAGGAGTGGGTATGTTCGTCTATCGACCGGTTCACACTCCTCCTTGTTCTGTTGAACAGGAGTAGAGGTTTATTCCTTGTTTAGGATTGGGTATTCGGTTTCTTCCAAAGTTTTTTTTTCATTTTCTTTCACTCCCAGTAGCCCCCTTGCGTCTTAACGACATTATCACCTTGCTTAGGGGGAAATGATTAAAAAAAAGTTATAACATGTTGCCTAAGAAATAAACAATTATGAAACTGTTTAAATTTCTCAAACGACAGTTTCGCTAATTTTACGGTGTAGGGATGCAAAAGGCGTTATCTTCTTTTGATTGAGATGAAGTCACGTTGGTCATGTGACAGCCGTCTAGTGACGTCACTTCAAGGAGTGATGAAAGTGGTCAGTTCGTCAATTAACTGTCTGGAGTCAAGACACACGAGTTCTTCGTTCTACCCGGGCTTCTATCCGGATCAACCAGCTGATACGTGGTGCAGCTGACAAGCCCATGGTGCCGTTTTCACGAGGAAATATATCTTCACCACTATATATAAAATTGAGGAATGTGTTCTCGCTAGCGACATAACAGATAAATCCGGCCCGTTCGAAGCTCGAATTCTAAATATGGCTTCTCCAGAACACAGAAGAATTTCCGGAAGCTCCAACTCCCGTTGGGCATTATTACAAGTGAGACGTCTTATTTTCACTTTCACTCTGCTTGTTGTTGCGTACGTTATAATTTCTCTGCGTGGGGCAAATGTAAATATGTGTATATAATTTTGTGTATAACTTAGCGGTATAAAACTCTCTCTGAGAAGAAAGCATGTCTATCATTCCTTTCCTTTCAGTTATTCCGTTCCGCCCGTGAAGTAAGGCGTCGTTACATCATAAATATATTAAGGCCCATAATGGGGGAAATGAAACAGAAAATATTCTTTTCTTCCATAGCTCACCCATTACCTGTTGACCACGACGTGATGCGATATTATTTACCCCTATTAACTAGTCACCCCTACGTGACATATTATTAAACCCCATTAACTGATGACCACAACGTGATTGTATTAGTACCCCATTAACAGTATACGTAAAAACTTCTAAAGAAAAGGTTACCTCGGCGCAGCAGACCAAAGCAAAGGCAACGCTGAGTGTCATTGATATCCTTTGTTCTTTTGTTTATACTTTGTTCTTGAAATATATTTTGCAAAGTAGTTTTAGTTTAATAAATTGTAACAGGTGTATCTGGAGTTGCTTGGAAAATAATCAAATACGAACTACTTCCTAATGTACATTTAAAATGCAAGCAGAATGCAATGTTATTTCACGTCGATCTACGAGTGCTATTCATAAAATGTAACTCACTGGACTAAAATTGGTAACCATCTTAGCATTTAGACCACAGCTTGGCAGTTAACGGAATAACCATTGTATAATGTTCGTATAATCGGCGACTAACCTGGTTCCCTCACCAGGGGTTTCTGGTGAGGAGGGTGGCTAGATACACAGCAGGATTACAAAGAACACCGGATGCACGGCGATCTGTCACAATGGCGTAGAGCGGGCTTCATCGCTATGGATGAAGCCAGTGCGGTGATGACGCGACATTGCTGGGCGGAGGGTCTCCTAGACTGAAATAAACGACCAGTTTGGAGAGCTGTCTCGATAGAATCAACGGCAACGTGCCCGTGATGAAGGCGAGCCCTCAAGTTGGAAGACATCGGCTGCGGTTTGACCTGGAGAGGGATGAGATCAGGGCAACTTTACCAAGGCACGCTGCGCATGTACGGATAACTCTCTGGCTTTCAACCCAGGTCCGTTGTCGGAATTGGTCAGGTGGTCAGCTGCGCAACGACCACAGGGGACATGATGATGATGATGATGGTGGCAGTGGTAATGATGATGATGGGGATTATGATGGCGATGAGGCTAATGATAATGATGATGACCATGATGATGATGGTAATGATGATGATGATTGTGATGATGATAATGGTGATGATGATGACAATGATGATGATGCTGGTAATGATGATGATAATGGTGAAGATGATGACGATCATGATGGTGGTAATGGTGATTGTGATGATGATCATCATGATGGCAATGATGATGATGGTGGTAATAATGATGGTGATCATGGTGATGATAATGATGATGATGGTGGTAATGATGATGATGATGATGACATCAATCAGAAAAAAAGAAAAAGAAGTGAAACATGTTGGTAAATTTCAAGATGTCGTTTTAGCTTTAATAAAGGTTTTAAGCGCACCAATTTTGCTGAGAAGGTCAGTCGCGGATAACCGAGGATGTAGTTGGCGATTCCGTGGATGGCGAGGATCTACTGCACTTAGCCAGACAGATCTTTTAGGCATTCTCTTTTATCTTTTACTGAAACAGGCCGTTGAAAAGTGAATATTTGATGAGTGAAGAGCCGATTACAATTTCCGATGGGCGTGAGTTTTCTCTTTCAAAAGACTTTATCATCTTTCTGTGAGTTGAATGGCGAGTATTTTCATAGAGAAAATTACAAGTATCGAGAAGTACATAAAACTACCAAGTCTATACTTGTAATGCTAGTTTGATATCTATGTCATTATGTTCATTCTTATCTCACTTTATTCATATCTATCTATCTATCTATCTATCTATCTATCTATCTATCTATATCTATGTATGTATGTATGTATCTATCTATCTATCTATCTATGTTCATATTATTATAAGTATATATGTATAATTATCTATCTATTTATCTATCAGTCTGTTCATATCTATCTATCTATCTATCTATCTATCTATCTATCTATCTATCTATCTATCTATCTAAGCCTATTCATATCTATGTATGTATGTATGTATGTATGTATCTATCTATTTATCTATCTATCTATCTATGTTCATATTATTATAAGTATATATGTATAATTATCTATCTATCTATCAGTCTGTTCATATCTATCTATCTATCTATATATCTATCTATCTATCTATGTTCATATTATTATAAGTATATATGTATAATTATCTATCAGTCTGTTCATATCTATCTATCTCTATCTATCTATCTATCTATCTATCTATCTATCTATCTAAAAACAATTGTCCTAACCACCCTTTTATCTTCAGTTGAATCATGGACCACCTATCGAAAGCACATTAAGGTCTCAGAGCCTTTTCACCAGGCGTGCCTGAGACGAGTCTTGGACATCAAATGGCAGTCTTATTCGCCAGATACAAAAGTCCTTCAGCGCGCAAACATAGTCAGCATAGAGAAACTACTTCTCTGTAATCAAATGCGATTGACATTTCATCTGAGACGTATGAAGAAAGACAGATTGCCTGAAAATCTTTTTTTTTATGGTGAAGTGGTACAAGAAGAACAACTCGCTCGCAAACCCCCAAAACCTTTCAAGGGTGTAGTTAAATAAAATCTAAAAACTCCCAGGAAACTGGATAGAGATCTGAATTGAGCATTCCAACAAAAAGTGCGACATTAGGAAGGCAGAATTCCCAGAGCTGTTATGTTGAAATATG
Organism: Acanthosepion pharaonis; assembly: GCA_903632075.3. Classification (NCBI taxonomy): domain Eukaryota; kingdom Metazoa; phylum Mollusca; class Cephalopoda; order Sepiida; family Sepiidae; genus Acanthosepion; species Acanthosepion pharaonis. The sequence continues at coordinate 214,241 of CAHIKZ030000007.1, read as the reverse complement.
TGCTAATTTGGTTTGCAATAAATAGTAAAATAAAGGAATTTCTCTCGGGCTCTATATTGTAGGGCTCGCCCCCTGTACACAAGATGGACTCGTCCAAAGTATACTTATACTACGGAGTGATAGCGTGACACAAAAGGTCGAGACAGGGTGTTCACTCAGAGTTATACGAGAGTCCAGAAAAAGAGATAATTACGGCTTCACTTATAGAGACTTGTACATATACTTTTCTACTAATCCGCATTCCTGGACTACTAATCTTCATTCTAACTTTGTATTCTTACGTTTAATACACATATTTTTCTATTTCAAGTACTGGCGTTGTTTATTTATTTGTGCAGGATTCCATCCCCGGAATCCACAACACTCTAATACCGTAAAGAATATTTTTTATTGCAAAACGAAAGATAGGTATTTTGGTTTATTTAAAGCATTTGCAATAAGTTTACTTTAAGCTATGTAAATATCTTTAAAATATATCACTAGTAAAAATTATTCAAGTCGGGACGGGTGCAGGCGAATTAGAGAGGGGGGGGGGCTCCGTCTGATGGGCATAATTTTATTAGCCCAGGGGCTCCAAAAGATCATAATACAGCCTTGTACACAAAGTTTTCTAGAAGTAAGCTAATGATTTAAAAAATCTCGTAATTTTAGCATTTTTTATTATTCAAAAATAGTTTTATACAGAAGGAAAATTCAAATTCTGGAAATATGTTCCCATTTAATTATGAAAAATTATAAGACGTAAAAATCCGCCATTTTCGACTTCGGGGTTTATTGATGTATACACGCTCTTTAAGGTATCCTAACAGTCACTTGGCAAGTCACTTACTGAACCAGATTGCCTAAACTGTTGAATCAACCGAGAAAGCATGAAAATTCTCGAGTCCCGTAATAGCAATCCATATCCGCACAGGTATGGGTTAAATAAGAAGACTTGTATCTGAAAAAATCATTGTTATCCGCCCAAAATTGTTAATGCAATATTCCCTCGCAAAAAAAAAAAGAAAAAAATAGAATTATTCTCACAATTTAAAATATGTTTCAGCTTTAAATAAGCCACAAAGATTTCGTAAGCTGTAAAAAAAACCAAAAACCAAAAAAACAAACAAACCAAACAAACCAAAAACCCAAAACAAAACAAAAAAAAAAAAAAACAAACGACAAATCAGTCAATCAAATTGTCGGAAGGTCGCCCGGAGCGTGGCTGATCGTTTAGGCTAAAAATCACTCTGACGAAATCTACCTAACCACTTTCTGACCGCCCGAAGAGCTGGAACACGATCCAAATAAACCTTCTGAATGTTTTTTGTCACAGTTCCAACGTTTCATAGAGAATAAAATGGCGAAAATTCAACTCTTCGTCCTCCATCTTGAAGATATTCATTTATAAAACAAAACATCAACATTCAACAAAGTCTGACTCGCAAACGATGAAGCTTTCAATCTTGAACACACCAGTAATCGACACCAAACCAAACCAAATACCTATGCCAAATTGTGGCCATTTCATTATAACAATGAAAGTCGGTCACGAATATATATATATATATATGTGTGTGTGTGTGTGTGTGCGTGTGTGTGTGTGTGTGTGTGCTAATATGTAGAAAAATAGGAAAGAACACGTTAGGTAGTTAGTATTTTTGTTTTTATTTAAAAAAAAAAAAAAACAGTGCTCCATACAGAAGTAGAGATTAAATTAAAATTAAATTGAATTCCTAAATTTTCGCTTGAGGATAAAACAGAGCTTGATACTTTAATTCAATTTAATTTTAGTAATTATATTGAAGTTTTTGGATTCTGTTTTTGAAACATGAGAACTCTTATGTAGCGAAGGAATCATATTTTAAAAAAATAATTATAATATATATATATATATATATATATAGCCTGGATGACATTAATAATACTAACGTGTAAATCTGAAGAGAAAACAAGTTGCCTTAAGCTAGACACTGTAAGAGTATATATATATATATATATATATATTAAAAAGAAGAGAGATACTGCAAAACGTTTGCGGTTTCCTCTCTTCTTTTAATATACACACTTTTCTCTCGTTGGAACTACTGTAACCTCTTCATATATATATATATATATATATATATATATATATATATATATATATATATATATCTATCCATATATATATATATATATATATATATATATATATATATATATATATATATATATATATCCATCAGCGTATCTAAAATATATATATATATATATATATATACATTTTAAATACGCTGGATATAAGTGTTAAAAATCAGATATAATTAAAGATATCTACATATAAAATTCTATGACTTCCTTGCGTTCGTCTTTCACACCCTCTAAAATAGCCATACATTGACCAATCGAAATAAAATTTTGGGGGGAGAAGTTCCAAACAGATAAGTGTGTACAAAGTACAGTTGGTTTTACTAGGTTTTTTTTTCATTCATTTTTTGGGAAAAATTAAAAATTTATTATTTAACATGCAAAATATTCCCACTATTTTAAAAACAAATGATTAAAATAACAAATACTTATTTAATAAAAATGCAATATCGTTTTATTTTCATATCTTTTCTTTAAATTTTTCTATACAAGTCTCCAGTTTCCAGTTCGTCCTGCGTTTGCGAGAAATCTCGAGCGGTTCAAAAAATTGGAATTTGGCTCCAGAAAAAAAAATGTATGGCAGTTGTATGTTGCATGCTCAAGAGTAAGAAATCCTAAGAATTTATTCTTCGCTGTTAAAAAGGGGAAAAAAAGAAATTTCCTTAAAAAATATTGTTTACCATGATGTCCTATAAAATTTAATTAAATTAAAGAAATTATTAAATCGCGAAGTAAAGTTTTTGTCAAAGTATTTTTCCAAACAAATCAGCTTATTCAAATTTCATCGATTGGTGTACAAAATTGAACGAAAGGAAACCATAACTCTGATCTGAAGGAATCGCAATTATTAAAAGAAAAAGTGACTTACTTAGAAAATTTTTCAGAGTGACGCTATCGAATCTTGCCAAAATATAATTCGGTGCCACAGATTTTTTCAAATATCTTCTTTTCTGAAAAAAAAAAAACTCCTTTCCCAGACCAACAGGCAAAAATTTTATAAAATTAAATGAAAACGGTTAAAAACCTATTAATTTTAAAAAAAAAAAACATAAATTAATCTCAAACTAAAATAATATAAATAATAATTATATTGTGAAAAAATTCAGAAACGACATTTACTCACTTTTGTTTATTATACATTATACTAATTCACTAAGTATCGTACATAATTTACCTTGACTTTCAGATAGCCTTGTTATGTTATGTTATATTATTAATCAGATATTTTTATTACTTCAAACGTTATCATAGGGGATATTCTTATTTGAAATAGATACCCCAATTTATTTTTACTTTAAACAGTGTGTATTATCTCTCTCTCTCTCTCTCTCTCTCTCTATCTATCTATATATATATATATATATATATATATTTTAGATATAGTAAAAAATTGTTTTAAATATTTATGACAGTTAGATTTAAGTTAGGAATATCCGAACAGTGACGTTCCATATCACGTGACGTCCGCGTCTCGCGAAGGACGCTACTTGCTAACAAACAGTAATTTTAATTTATTTGTAACAAACAGTTATTTCTGATGAAAAATTGAGGACAATTTGAAATATCAAATATATATATAAATAAATAAATACTTTCATAAAATAAAACATTATAATTTTCAATTTGAAACTTTTTCTATAAATATATATATATATATATATATATATATATATATATAATAGAAATCTTATAAGTATAAGAAACTATACTCGCTCGGAAAACCTTCGGTGTCTTGATTTGCAAATAAACAAGACAATACCAAAGGGAAAAAAGGTATAAAAAAGAAAGAACCAAGAACATGTACGTTAATGGAAAATAATCGTCCAGTATGCAAGTCCAAGGCCCAAAGAAAAAAATCCCGATGCGAGTAGGCAAAATAACTAAATAAAGTGCTCAATACAATGAGTAGAGCAGACCTAGTTAAACATAGAGAGCCAGACAAACCTACCATAAATATATATATATATATATATATATATATATATATACAGAGAGAGAGAGAGAGAGAGAGAGAGAGAGAGAGAGAGAGGAGAAAGAGAGAGAGAGTTTTTTTCTTGTTTATATACTAAATATGTCTAAATTTTTATTATAATATAAAATTACTTTGTGCATTAGAATTAAATAATAGTATTAGT